>JACBKR010001535.1:0-44063 GCA_014218235.1 Colocasia esculenta | reverse complement strand
CTAAAGGAATCGTTACGATAACAAATTGCTGCGACAACTAAAGGAATCGTTACGATAGCAAATCGTTACGACGTCTGAAGAACTCGTTGCGATAAGCAAATCGTTACGATAACTAAAGGAATCGTTACGATAGCAAATCGTTGCACTTGAAGAATCGTTGCGAAAAGCAAATCGTTACGATAACTAAGGAATCGTTACGATAGCAAATCGTTGCGATACTAAACGAATCGTTACGATAGCAAATCATTGTGAGAACGATTTCTTTTGAATTCAAACGATGTTTCATTCTATGAAGAAATCGTAAGGCACTTATGAAACCGTTATGAGGAAATCGTTACGGTTCTACTGTAGTCGTCATAATTATAGAGAAATATCATACTTGATCTTAATGTTGCTTCAGTAAGATAATACTTACCAATTTGGCTTGATTTTCCTTGTTATATTTCCTGTGCTCAAGACTTATAGAAAATAGGTTAGTGACCTTAATCAAGGGTTTGATAATTATCAACATAACATGGTTTTGTTAATCACCAAAATAGAAATGTGATTAAATTAAATTACATGGGAATAGACTGTTCATCAACTCCTTTAAGGGAGAGGACCCCTTTGCCACGAAGTGCTGCCAAACTTTCTCCAGAACTCCCCCTTACCTCATAGCCTTCCCATTTCCACCCATTTTATCATTATCTCCATGATCAAATCATTCCTCTTTCTTCAAGTATGGAGCTTGGTACTGAGGAGGCGACTTCCACGTCCTTCAGAGGCTAATGTACGACCAGGAGTGTAACACCCTGAAAATTCGGTAATTAGAAAATTAGAAATAAATCGAAAACGATAAAATCAATATTTGTGAAATAGCAAAAATGTACGTGTCATTTTCAAACATACAAAACCATTAGAAAATTTTCATAAAAATCATAGTTCAACTCTAATAATACTCCCTAATGACCCACAGAGAAATTCGTGCAAAGGAAAATTGGATGTCCATGTTTAAGACGTTTTGCGACTGAGTATCGTAATTAGGGGATAAGTCAGGAAATTATTATCACACATACATAGATGAGTCAGAAAATTAAATAAAAATCATAGATGGACTTCATAATATCCTCTAATGATCCATCAAGAATTTGGGTCAATAAAAGTCATTTGGATATATTTAAGAGTTAGTGTGACTTCCTATCGTAATTAGGAAATAAGTTGGACAACCCATTATTAGGTGTATAAATGAGATCATAAACTAAATGAGAAATTTATGGTGGACTCCAAAAAATATGAAGGGATAGTCCATAAAAGAAATTGGATCAATGAACAACTTATGCCACATGAACAAATTCAAGTATGAAATTAGTAAATAAATAACTTCCGTATTATCGTAATGATAGAACTTACGTACCACTATTGTACGTGAGAAAACACATCAGAAAATTTTGTAAAAATTATAAATCAACCCCAAATATTGTCCCTAAGTGTTCCACGAAGGATTCGTGCAACGAAAAATCCGATTGGCCGAGTGTAGTCACACGTGACTAAGTTACCCGAATTAGGAAACAAAGTCGGAAAATTGTTAACACGGAAAAATAACCCCACCATAAATTAAATAAACATATTGGAAAGACTTCCAATATCATGTATTAATAACCCATTAAGAAGATTGGCTAATGGGGCACATTTGGCCCAAGGATAGAAATTGGGACAAGAAAACCTAGAAATTAGTGTATGTAATTAGGCAATAATTAAGGAGGGCAATTTAGAGTTAAAATATGGGTGATTAGTCATGTAAGGTAAGCCAAAACCGAACCCAACTCTAAGAGGAGGTTTCCTAAACCTTTGCTACCTCCTTTGGGTGAGAGAATCCCAGATTTCTTGGAAAGCAGGGAGAAAATTCGCAGCCCCTTTCCTAGTCCCGTTAGGACTCTTAACTACACCCTAAATCTATAAGAACTCATCCTTAAACTCTTAGGGGAAGATTTAGCAACAAGTATGGGCGTGAGCAGCAAGTTTGGAGCGCTGGGGAAGTGGAGAACGGCTGGGGAAAATCGTGGTCTTCCTCAACCTCGCTGTGCATCAACCCAGAAATCTATAGGGAGTTCTAGTGTTTAAAAGTGGTGTTCTCGGGCCAAGATTAAAGAAAACCAACACCAGCATGTAGTATTTGAGTCTAGGTCATTTGCACTTGGTTTGACTAGTTTTCATGGAGTATACATTGTGTATTCGTAGATTTCCGAAGTCTCGCATAGTTAGGGCTTTTACCGTTCTTATTATTTGTATATGATTTTATACCGAATTAGCCCAACTTCCTTCATGAAAGTTATTCTACTTGTAGTCACGATCATCTTTTATGTTGGACGTTTTGTCCAAAAGTCATTATTAGAGAGTTATGAGTGGTAAGAGAGTCTCTGCATGATACTACGATTTCGGGCTACACTTGACTTTTTGTTCTTCATATGTTTTTTCGGGATTCAAGACTGAATTAGATCAAACCCCAACATCAAAGTTCTTCTACTAGTTGACCTCATCATCTTTTATGTTGAATGTTTTGTCTAAATGTCATTCGTTAGAGAGTTGTAAGTAGGGTAAGTAAACCACTGCATGAGATGTGTTTTAGGTTCCACATGACCTATAAGTTTTGTTCTGGAAGGGCACTAGTGTCGACACTACTTGAGCTAGTGTCGACACACTGTCCCAAACAGCTCAGATGGTGTTCTGGGAAGGCCTCTAGTGTCGACACTACTTGGTCTAGTGTCGACACACTGTCCCAGATTGGCCAGAAGGGTTCTGGGAGCTGTCTCTAGTGTCGACACTACCTGATCTTGTGTCGACACTACTTGACCTTTTTGCCTTGTTTTTGAAGCACTATGTCGACACTACTGATCTTGTGTCGACACTACTTGACCAGTTTTTGCATGATTTTGTCTTGAGTTTGAAGCATTGTGTCGACACCACTTGATCTAGTGTCGACACTACCCTACAAAAAAATTACATAATTTGGGTCTGATCATTTCATGATGTCTACTAGCATGTTGATGTTATATGGTATGCATGGACCTAAAATAAATCAACCCATTGAAAATAGTAATGATATGAATACGATTCTAATGTGTAATGGTGATTGATCTTATGTCCATTGGATTATCTGTGATCTTGCTTATTGTCAATTGATAAGATAAGAATATGATATGAATGTGGGGATGAATACATGTTGGTTTGGACTTGCTAGTGGAGTTAATGTCATAATTTGCATATGAGTTTCAATAGTTTTATGGTTTCCGGTGTTCAAATAATCATTTGTCAATGCATACATGATAGGAAAGATCCGTAACTCGTCACTTACATATTTGCACGAATAGGCACAACCTTCTTGGGAAATTGAGAGCACATGTTCTGCATATGATCTGTCTTAGAAACATCCTCATGTCAAGACATTAATGAATTATGAAACATAAGATACGTCGTTATCCTGCCTTGTTCTCTTGAGCTGTTTGTCATACCTTGACTCTATGAATGATCGTGTCCTTTTACTACGAGCTTGTTATTGAAACTCTGTGGCCATAATATGAATCTGTTTGTTCGGCACAACGTGGGACTCCGGTCCAAATTTGATCCAATGCCTGTGCAAAAAAAAGGGCCTGGTCCGGTCCTGGGGAGGAGCACCAACGTACTTATTAACCGAGGGAGTATGGACTTCTGGTGCTTGGCATACACAAACAAATAAGCAAGATTGTGGGAATGTGCCTTTGTTTGATATGATAAGTCTGATTTGATCTGATATGATATGATTTGATATGATACGTCTGATCATGTGAACGCATGATATCTGTCTGAATATGGCCAATCTCTGTTGATACGATTCTACTCTTGAATATCTGTTCATTGTATATGCAACTCGACATTTTGATCTGATATGATATCCGTTCTATTCTGCTACTCAATCTGTTAGTATTGCATACATTGTCATCATATTCATGTGCATATCTGCCTATTTAAAATGTTAATCATGTATATTAGTGCCCGCACAATATTGAGATGTAAATCCTACTGAGCTAGTTCGCTCACTCCTATCATCCTGCCATTTTCAGGTAGTGATGAGGAACTAGAGGAGTCGTTTGGGGCAGGGCAAGAGTGATGAGCACCAATCATATGAATAGTTGACAGTTAGAAATAGACAATTGAGTAGTGCTGTATTAGAGAAACATTGTTATTGAATAATGAACTCTTTTCAGTGAGTTCTTCTTATGTAAGGTTGTAACTAGTTGAATGGAATGGAATAAAGTATACTTTTGGTGACCATATATAGTCTCGAATGTGTTATTATATTCAATTGTGACTATGTGTTATTCAACTGTGATACGTCTGTTGTATCGTTCCCGTCCCCCGGTATTTATTCTGCTGCTAAAATATCGGGGCGTGACAGTTGGTATCAGAGCCTGAACTTTAGGGTCCAAGGGATTAGGAACATAGGATGAAACTAGATTACACGAGTCAAAATCTGTCGTACCTAATGTGAGCTTGGGTAGAGCCATGGGAATAGAGTCACATGTGGTATATTTAGATCACTGACTATATTATTATCTTGAAGGTACTTATTACCTTCATGGCCGTTGAACGTGCCCAGGCTAGGAACATGCAACAAACAATATAGAACTTGACTCAGGCTATCCTGCAAGCCACCCAGGGTGGAGGTAACTGCGGAGCCGGTGATCTCCATCGGGATTTTCGAAATATGGATCGCCTAGGTTTGGAGGGAGGAGTACTGACCCACATGTTGCTGAACACTGGGTTAAGGAAATTGAAAGGATATTCAGGGTCATGCAATGCACAGACCAGAACAATGTACTACTGGCGACTTTCCAATTGGAAAAGGATGCCAGCGCATGGTGGGAGTCGGTAGAAATAACACTGAATGGCCAGCAACTAACATGGGGCTAGTATCAACTGCAGGAGAAGTCGGGTAACCTTTAGCCATTACCCAGAACTAGTGTTCACAGGGGATAGGAACCGCAGGAGATTGTCACTTATCTCTGCACTTTGAGTCAAAAGGATGATGAGGAAAGGTTGTATGGCCTTTCTTGCTGCTGTTGTCATCAAAGAAGGAAGTCAAAGTTGACGACATCCATGTTGTCAGCGAATACGCTGACATTTTTCTAGAAGACTTGCCAGGAATTCCTCCTGAGCGAGAGGTCGATTTACCATCGAGTTGGTCCCGGAGCAGCACCAGTATCTAGGGCACCATATAGAATGTCCCTCGTAGAACTGAAGGAATTAAAAGAGCAAATGATGGAACTATTAGAGAAGGGATTCATCCGACCAAGCACATCACCATGGGGTGCAAGGTGGGAATAGTTGATTAACTAAGCGTCATTTCTTGCCGATTAAGAGTACCTGGTCAGTGGATGTATTGGCTGCCGAACGAGCCAGGCTTTCCCCTAAGTCCTAGGCAATCAGGAATGATAGGATAAGTGTCATTATAACCCTCAGCTTGTGTCAAGAACTTGGTACCTACCTGGTGAGATTGGGGAGAAACTTGGGCTTAGTCCAAAATTTTATTAATAACTAATATTGTAAGTTACAAGGCATCAACAAGGAGTAAAGAAGACTGACCGTGTGATAGTTTGTTTTCAAGGAACTTAAATAAACATCAATGGAGGATACACCTACACCATCTATGACGGACAAAGAGCGGTCCAAAGATTAACCAAAGCATTACGACAAGCTGCTCAACTGTTAGAGGATGCCCTAATAATGGCTAAGGGAGATACAAATGGAAAGGAAGGTCTATGGATGACAAAAGAGTTGGCGAAACTAATAAGAAAGAACAAATTACAACCACAGGAAACTCCAAACCTATAGTGGAGAGAAACGGCCAACAACAGAAACAGATTGCACAAGAGAAAGAAGTGCAAGAAGTGCAAGAAGAAACTAGTTCCTGCTCCTGTAGAAAGGTGCCAGCATTGCAACAAAATAAATCATCGGTCCGGGAGTGCTAGA
Source organism: Colocasia esculenta (assembly GCA_014218235.1). Taxonomy (NCBI): domain Eukaryota; kingdom Viridiplantae; phylum Streptophyta; class Magnoliopsida; order Alismatales; family Araceae; genus Colocasia; species Colocasia esculenta. The sequence goes on along the minus strand of JACBKR010001535.1, from coordinate 38,078 downwards.
AATTTCAGGACAAGTGTTTCTGTTGGCAGCCAAGACCACAAGGTTAAGGATTGCCCTAATGAGAAATCAAGTTCGGGAAATAAATGGCAGAACGAACCAAGGAGGGTATAGAGAGGTATTCTTCTAACTCGCTTCTATTGACCCTGAAGTTACATCGCAATCAATCATTATTATTAGCAATTCACAATTTGATTCTCTGTAAGTCCAGCCTATAAACACATGTGAATTTGGGAACCAATTCTTTTAAGTGGGGGAGTATGTAACAACCCGGAAATTCGGTAATTGGAAATTAGAAATAAATCGAAAACAATAAAATCAATATTTGTGAAATAGCAAAAATGCACGTGTCATTATCATACATACAAAACCCATTAGAAAAATTTCATAAAAATCATAGTTCAACTCTAATAATACTCCCTAATGACCCACAGAGAAATTCGTGCAAAGGAAAATTGGATGGTCCATGTTTAAGACATTTGCGACTGAGTATCGTAATCAGGGGATAAGTCAGGAAATCATTATCACACATACATAGATGAGTCAGAAAATTAAATAAAAATCATAGATGGACTTCAAAAAATATCCTCTAATGATCCATCAAGAATTTGGGTCAATAAAAGTCATTTGGGATATATTTAAGAGTTAGTGTGACTTCCTATCGTAATTAGGAAATAAGTTGGACAAACCCATTATTAGGTGTATAAATGAGATCATAAACTAAATGAGAAATTATGGTGGACTCCAAACAATATGAAGGGATAGTCTATAAAAGAAATTAGATCAATGAACAACTTATGTCACATGAACAAATTCAAGTATGAAATTAGTAATAAATAACTTCCGTATTATTGTAATGATAGAACTTACGTACCACTATTGTACGTGAGAAAACACATCGGAAAATTTTGTAAAAATTATAAATCAACCCCAAATATTGTCCCTAAGTGTTCCACGAAGGAATTCGTGCAACTAAAAAATCGATGGCCGAGTGTACGTCACACGTGATAAGTTACCCGAATTAGGAAACTAAGTCGAAAATTGTTAACACGGAAAAATAACCCAACCATAAATTAAATAAAAATATTGGAGAGACTTCCAATATCATATTAATAACCCATTAAGAAGATTGGGCTAATGGGGCACATTGGCCCAAGGATAGAAATTGGGACAAGAAAATACCCAGAAATTCATGTATGTAATTTGGCAATAATTAAGGAGGGCAATTTAGAGTTAAAATATGGGTGATTAGTCATGTAAGGTAAGCCAAAACCGAACCCAACTCTAAGAGGAGGTTTCCTAAACCTTTGATACCTCCTTTGGGTGAGAGAATCCCAGATTTCTTGGAAAGCAGGGAGCAAAATTCGCAGCCCCTTTCCTAGTCCCGTTAGGACTCTTAACTACACCCTAAATCTATAAGAACTCATCCTAAACTCTTGGGGAAGTTTAGCAACAAGTTGGGTCGTGAGCAGCAAGTTTGGAGCGCTGGGGAAGTGGAGAACGGCTGGGGAAAATCGTGGTCTTCCTCAACCTCACTCTGCATCAACCCAGAAATCTACAGGGAGTTCTTAGCATTTAAAAGTAGGTGTTCTCGGGCCAAGATTAAAGAAAACCAACACAAGCATGTAGTTCTTTGAGTCTAGGTTCATTTGCACTTAGTTTGACTAGTTTTCATGGAGTATACATTGTGTATTCGTAGTTTTCCCGAAGTCTCGCACAGTTAGGGCTTTTCCCGTTCTTCTTATTTTGCATGTGATTTTAGACCGAATTAGCCCAAACTTCCTTCATGAAAGTTCTTCTACTTGTAGTCACGATCATCTTTTATGTTTAACATTGTGTCCAAAAGTCTTTTGTTAGAGAGTTATGAGCATGGTAAGATAGTCTCTGCATGATACTGCTATTTTGGGCTACACTTGACTTTTTGTTCTTTATATATTTTCTCAGGATTCGAATTGAATTTGATCAAACCCCCAACATCAAAGTTCTTCTACTAGTTGACCTCGTCATCTTTTGTGTTGAATATTTTGTCTAAATATCATTCGTTAGAGAGTTGTAAGTGGGGTAAGTAAACCACTGCATGAGATGTGTTTTCGGGTTCCACATGACCTATAAGTTTTGTTCTGGAAGGGCACTAGTGTCGACACTACTTGAGCTAGTGTCGACACATTGTCCCAAACCAGCCCAGATGGTGTTCTGGGAAGGCCTCTAGTGTCGACACTACTTGGTCTAGTGTCGACACACTGTCCCAGATTGGCCAAAAGGTGTTCTGGGAGTTGTCTCTAGTGTCGACACTACCTGATCTTGTGTCGACACTACTTGACCTTTTTGCCTTGTTTTTGAAGCACTATGTCGACACTACCTGATCTTGTGTCGACACTACTTGACCAGTTTTGCATGATTTTGTCCTGAGTTTGAAGCATTGTGTTGACACCACTTGATCTAGTGTCGACACTACCCTTACAAAAAAATTACATAATTTGGGTCTGATCATTTCATGATGTCTACTAGCATGTGCATGATGTTATATGGTATGCATGGACCTAAAATAAATCAACCCATTGAAAATAGTAATGATATGAATACGATTCTAATGTGTAATGGTGATTGATCTTATGTCCATTGGATTATCTGTGATCTTGCTTATTGTCAATTGATAAGATAAGAATATGATATGAATGTGGGGATGAATACAAGTTGGTTTGGACTTTCTAGTGGAGTTAATGTCATAATTTGCATATGAGTTTCAATAGTTTTATGTTTTTCGGTGTTCAAATAATCATTTGTCAATTGCATACATGATAGGAAAGATCCGTAACTTGTCACTTACATATTTGCATGAATAGGCACACCCTTCTTGGGAAATTGAGGGCACATGTTCTGCATATGATCTGTCTTTAGAAACATCCTCATGTCAAGACATTAATGAATTATGAAACATAAGATACGTCGTTATCCTGCCTTGTTCTCTTGAGCTGTTTGTCATACCTTGACTCTATAAATGATCGTGTTCCTTTACTACGAGCTTGTTATTGAAACTCTGTGGCCATAATATGAATCTGTTTGTTCGGCACAACGTGGGACTCCGGTCCAAATTTGATCCAATGCCTGTGCAAAAAAAAGGGCCTGGTCCGGTCCTGGGGAGGAGCACCCCAACGTACTTATTACCGAGGGAGTATGGACTTCTGGTGCTTGGCATAGCACAAACAAATAAGCAAGATTTATGGGAATGTGCCTTTGTTTGATCTGATAAGTCTGATTTGATATGATACATCTGATCATGTGAACGCATGATATCTGTCTGAATATGGCCAATCTCTGTTGATACGATTCTACTCTTGAAATATCTGTTCATTGTATATGCAACTCGACATTTTGATCTGATATGATATCCGTTCTATTCTGCTACTCAATCTGTTAGTATTGCATACATTGTCATAAATTCATGTGTATTTGCCTATTTAAAATGTTAATCATGTATATTAGTGCCCGCATAATATTGAGATGTAAATCCTACTGAGCTAGTTCGCTCACCCCTATCATCCTGCCCTTTTTAGGTAGTGATGAGGAACCAGAGGAGTCAGATGGGGCAGGGCAAGAGTGATGAGCACCCGTCATATGAATAGTTGACAGTTTAGAAATAGACAATTGAGTAGTTGATGTATTAGAGAAACATTGTTATTGAATAATGAACTCTTTTCAGTGAGTTCTTCTTATGTAAGGTTGTAAGTAGTTGAATGGAATGGAATAAAGTATACTTTTGGTGACCATATTATAGTTTCGAATGTGTTATTATATTCAATTGTGACTATGTGTTATTCAACTGTGATACGTCTGTTTGTATCGTTCATGTCCCTCGGTATTTATTCCACTGCTAAAATATCGGGGCGTGACAAGGAGCATCATCCCACAGCCAAGGAGTCGCCCTTTTGGGGCCCTTTCTTCTTTCCTTCTTCTCATTTCCTTTCATACATGTTGTTATTTTCTTTTAGATAGGAGCACACCTTCCTTTCCCACGTTTTTTCTACAACCCAAGGGGTTTAAAACACCCCCCCAGGTTCGTTCCCTCTATGCTTCATCCTTTTCATTTCATTTTGAATAGTTACTTCACTAAAATATGGTCTAATAGGTTTTCTTCTTTATGTTTCGTTGTTTTGGCAGGTACTAGGGCGAGGATAGATGAGGAGATCTTCTTCTCTAGCTGGCTGGAGAGCAAGAAGAAGGTCCCTCCATTCATCTCCCACCTTGTAGAGAATGAGTCGGCCACCTACATCACGACAAGAAGAACGTGCCCTGTCGGGGCGTCGCGATAGCCATCCTATCGCGACGGGGAGACCCGTCGCGACATCAGTAAGTGCTCGCTTCTCAGCTCCTTTTCCTAGCACGTTAGCCTTAGTTTTCATTCATATTAGGGCAACTTGTTAGGTGGCGATCACATCCTCATATCATGCAGTGAACATTTGATCATGTTGTGTGTTTCGAGGGGCGTGAAACCCCGTTATTACACCTTTTGACGATCACGGTGGGACATTCAATGCTAGCCTCATTGTTCTTGCTTGTTTGCCTGCCATATTGATGTGTTTATGTGCTTAATAGAATCCTGTTAGGACCATTCCTGTGTTTTCCCAGTTGTTTTGTTCTCTGTTTGGAACGCAACGCATCGTGCGGTCATGACCTTATCGCGGCCATAGAGGCGGACGCGACTTTAGGTATGTGTTTCCCTCTCTGTCCTTTCTCTTGATCTTCTTTTGGAAGTTTTTATATGGCCTCTCCATGTTTCTATCCCATGTATACTCGAGATTCTCTATGCTAGAACCCTGCTAGGGCTCGGGTTTTCCTTTTCTTTCCATTGTTCATTTACTAGTGCTATCGCGACATATCGGGTGGACACGACCTTATCTCACCCGCGGGGAAGGATGCGACAAGAGGTACACTTTGTTTGCTACTGTTTCCTGTACATGCATCAGTTTCTGTTCGTCTAGGGAGTCTCCATCTTCTGTTTACTTTCCTCCATGTTGTATTGCGCCTTAGGTTAGTTTGTTTGTCCATTGTTTGCGTTTGGCTATAGGTTTTTACAGTCTGAGGTTATCGTGACCGATCCCTTGGTCGCGATAAGGTTGCGGCGGACCCGGTCGTCGCGACTTCAGCAGAGACCTATCAGTTGTTGTTTGTTAGTTTAGGATAGAATTTGCATGCACCCTGGTGCACATAGGCTCATGCATACACTACTGTCATGTAGATAGGACTCCTCCTTGGTAGTGGAGACCCTCTCATCTACGAGCACTCATGGGCTCACCAAGGCCTGCTACTGAGGGCCTCTGTAAGTCCCCGTGGCCGTACACATGTCGCGGTTGCTGGGCTGGTTGTACCCGTTGTACCCCTAGTTTAGGTCGTTCTGCGTGTGAGTTATGTACTTCCCTTTAGTTACACCAAAGTACTCGAGTACCCACCTACTAGGGTCCCATTTGGCCAAGTGGCACCTCATTAATTAATCCATTAAAGGCCAAGTGTAAACCCTAAAATCTTAACGATAATCATGTCAACTTGGGTGCTTGCTTGATACACTCCCTCTTATCTCACTGTCCGTTCTTGTGTGTTAGAGTCTAGGTTTTGTTTGTGGTTATGTCATCTCCCCTAATTATTCAGGGGTAGTGTATGAGTCATTGTTTAGGTTTATCGAGTCAGTCTCCCCAAACCTTTGTATTATACCATAATCCTCTTTTTGGTATGAACCATTTCTATGTCCTTACCAGTGATTCTTTGCCCATTGGGCTTTTTGAGGACGTGGCCCAGCCTTCTGATGCCACCCTCACAAGGTAGATCCAGCCCCGAACCATTGTCGATAATCGATCTCGCCCCCCTTCTCCTTCTGGGGTGGATGACCCACATGCTCAGTTTAGCCAACTCCTTTGCCATCTAAGCCTTTCCCAAGTTTGGGAATTTCTGGCAGCTGTCAAAGGTAAGCACCCCCTCTCTCTACCCTCTCATAGCTCTGCTTAACAGGCGGCCTCCTATGCCCCTGTTGCTTCGGCGCCACATGTACCCTCTACTGTGGCTAATCCCACTCCCCTTCGTCCACGGGCCATTCATTTATCTGAGCCCAGTTACCTTCTGGCATGGGAGGTTCGACCCAAATCTCCTACAATTTCTTCATATTATCAGGCCGAACACAACACTCTTCCCCGTGAGAGGTCTTATTCTTTGGAGCAATCCCGCTCACCACATATCGTCTCCTTCCGACTTCCTTTCGGAATGGACGTCCATAAAAAGAGAACTTCATGATCTTCGAACGCAACTGGACCCCGGGAAGGTTGCCAACATTCCTCTCCCTTCTTTTTAGCATCTCTGAGTTCTGCCCCAGTCAGAGCTCCCCATCTACAGGCGATACTCTGGGGTAGGTGACCCTTATGTACATCTCAAGGACTTGTTTATGAATCTGCTCCACACAAGTATGATCGCCACCTTATGGTGTACTTTTTCAGAAAGTCACTGGATGATTTGGCTCTCGAATGGTTCTATTCTCTACCCCCGGAAGAAGTTGAAGATTTTCAAATTGTGCAAGAAATGTTTTTGCAACAATTCCAAGATCAGGCCAGACTCGAGTATTCTTTTGTAGATCTGGTGGTCGAGAAGATGAAGGCCGACGATGAATTCACAGTCTATGCTGATAGGTGGCATGCTTTGTGTAACATATCGGGTTTCTGGCTTTCCGTTTGTGTGGGATGACTGGCCTTGTCGCGACGGAGGTGCCTGTCGTGACAGTCATCCCTGTTGCGACCACTAGGTGTGTCGCGTTCCTATCGCGCCCGATCAATGGGTCACGACAGGGTTCTGCTTTTGGTCTTCTGATATTCGTCTGCCGCATGTCAGGGTGGCAGGTGTGTCAGAGCGACCTGATAGGCTGTCGCGGCGCCCTGGGTGGGCGCGTTCTGGTCGCGGTCTGGGCGGCCATCGTGATACACTTGGTGTCGCGACGCCCCGCCCCGTCGGATTCTGGGGGCCGGAGGCTAAAAGCCTTGGTCAGTTCTCCCTTTCCCTCTTTTCCTTTCCTCCCTTTTTCCTTCTCCTATCCGAGGAGGAGAGGTCTCCTCCTTCTTCTCCAGTGGTTGGAGCTCGGAGGTGCCAGCGGCGGCTTGTGCGGAGCTTGGAGCGATGGCGAGGAGCGAGGAGGTGGCGGTCGTGGCTCGTCGTGAAGGCCCCATGGGTGTTCGGTTTCGTCAAATGTGTAGGGATTCTTGTGCCCTTTCCAATCCGAGTGATTGGAAGTTCCTTTGTTTCGAATGCATGTTTTAAATGCTTTCCCCATGATTCCGTCCCCGTGGTTGTGTGTTTGTAGCATGTGGGGGACCCCGGGATGGAGCATCCCGACGGTCGGCCTTCCAGTTGAGGTCGCGACCGCCGAGCGCGTCGCAACATCAGAGAAGGCGTCGCCCTGGTTAGACGCAACCTTATCATGGCGTGGGTGGCCATCATGATACGGGGCGTCACGACAAGCTTGGTGTCGCGGCAGGCTGCCCCGTCGCGACAAGCGGTTATCGCGACGCGTGGGCCCGTCGCTACTCAGTTCTTATCACAGTTGCCCTACCCGTCGCGATGTTATCGCGACGGCTCAGGAGGGCACGACAAGACCTGAGTTGCCTTGTGTGGTTCTTTGGCCTGTTTGGCGTGTCGGCTTGTGCCCCAGGGCAGGGTTGCCCTTAGGACCTTCTGGTGGGAATGCGGTAGGTTGCCTCCCTATATTCAGTGACCGAAAGTGACACCTTCTTGGCTGTGTCCTAGCGGTGTCACTAGGGGACTTGCGTCTGTCTAATAATCGATGGTCTGGTCGCCGATGAATTATTAGAAGACTGTTGGTTTCTGTGCTGTTTGGTGGTGCTCCAGTTTCTCGGGTCGTGCCGTCTGTGCTGGCGTTGGCTGACGGCCCTTCTGGAGGTTGTTCCCGGAAGGGGTGTCGTGCGCACCTGTGGCTACTGGGCTTGTCTTGGTTACAAGCTAGCTGTGCCGTTTATGTTGGTGGTTGCCACGCCAGTTCTCTTTTCGCCCGGTGCTAGGCACTTGAGGGCTTGTCCGTGAGACAGGTTGTTACTGTTACTTGGGACCCCCATCCCCGCGTGCCTGTGTCAGAGGGAGCTTCTCTGGGCGGCGGGCGTGCTCGAGTTACGGACTCGCAGTGGTAGGGGAAAATGGTGGGGACAATGGCTTATGTCGTTTGTAGAGCTCTCTTAGCTGGGTCTGGTCTCCGAGGTTGTTGTGGCACTCTTTCGGTGCGGACCAGCTAGTCCTTCTCATAGCCTCGCTCTATGTTGGTTCCGGAGCCACGTAGGGAGGTCAGGCGTGGGGCCGCAGTTCGGCCGGACTGCGGTGTTGTGGTTGTGCTCTTGGCTGTGACTCGCTAGCCTCACTCTACCGGGGAGGTTGTAGGCGGGAGTCGGCGGCCGATGTGCTTGAGGTGTGGACGGTGTGTCCTCCTCTTAGCTGCCTGTGGCGGTGGCTTGGTTGCTCTTGCTGTGATGGTGTTTCACGTTGTTTCCAAGATTGTGTTCTCGTTGCCCTAGTTTACACGGTGGTTGTAGCCAAGCCGTGTCTCACTTCCTTGGGCTTTGTCGGTTGGCCTCATGGGCCGTGTTTAGTGGTTTCCATTCTGCGGGTTCTCTCGGGGTGTCTTTTGTAGACACCCAACTGTTTTGGTAACCCGTTCCTTGGTGCCGTCTGTGGTGGCACCGGAGTGTGCAGTTCCCTGACCTTGTGGAGTGCCCGAGGTGTAGGGTGACTCTGTTTGTAGGCCCTCGACCTTGTGGAGTTCTGAAGTGGATGTGCCTGTGGTGAGACGTTCGTTCTCACTTGGTTGCTTGGTGTCTCTCGGGGTGACACCTGGTTGTTCCTTCCCGACCTCGTGGAGGTCTGGGATGTTGGGTGCTTGTGTCGTGAGACTCTGGTCTCACATGTTCGCTCTAGTGTTCCGTGAGCTCTGTTGTCTCGGCAAGTGTGTGCCTAGGGTTTGCTTCCGCATTGTGTTGCTCTGGCCTGACCCCGGTTCCAGGTCGTGGTGTTGCTCTAGTTGCTTCCGCATGTGTTTGACTCCACTAGTTCTGTGGGAGTCATGTTTGGCCTAACCCGAGTTGTGGTCGAGGCATTTCTCTGTTTCCGCTGCTTTGAAGTACTCTGTGGTAGGCATTTCTCGCTTTACTGTTTTGTAGAGTAGTTTTGCTTCTGCTTTGTTGGAGTTCCTACTACTCTGGCTGGTAAGAGACTGATAATCCCTACTGAGCCTTGTTCGCGAGGCTCACCCCCTACTCTCTCCAGGTAGGGACTCACTGTCGCAGGAGTTCATTGTCAGACGGTCGTGGTGGCGTCTTGTTCGCCGTGCGTTACCAGCAGTGTGCGTTGTGAGCGTGAGCGCTTGTAGCGTGAGTTGAGAGTGGCCTTTTTTGCAAGTCCTTGGGGTATGCCCCTTAAGGACTGCACCTTTCTTTCTGTACCTGTACTTTTATTTGGGACATGTTGTACATAATTTTTTTATTAAATGTACGAACTTTCTATTATAGTTATTTGAATTCATTGCTTATCTCACTGGACTAAATTCTAACCCTTCCGGGTCTTCGATCTGTGGGTGGCGGCGCGACCTTCGGGGGTCCCTGGTGGGGGTCCGGGAGGTCGGGTCGTTAAGTGGTATCAGAGCTCAGGGGTCCAATGAGATTTGTAAGGAGTTATTAACTATGGCTGTCCCAAAGAAAGGTACTAGTACGTTGCTGGCCCATCTGTATAGAGTTGCTTTTAGTCGAGCATTTGGTTCTTTGTTGCAGGTGGCTAGCTTCCTACAGGGTCCAAGTGTGTTGTTGCTGTTGCTGGGTGCACGTGCTTCGAGCATGGTTGCTATTTTCGCTCGTGTTGCGGTGGGGTTTGTCGTCAGCCTACGCGTCCGTGTGGGTGTGTCGCGAAGGCTGAGAGAGCCTGCGTGTGGTGTGGCCTTTACCGGTGTAGGGTTGTGGTCTGCAGAACCGGTAGAAAGTGTCCTTGCCTTGTTGGCTGTCCCCTTCTTGTTGGGGTGTGTCCTTGTTGGATGTCCCCTTGTTTGTTGTGGTGTGTTGTTGGTTGTGTATTTGGCCTTGCGTGCATGTGCACCGTTGGGCGCTGTGCTCTACTCAGTCAGGATTTTTGCTCGAGTTAAGCAGATGCTTGTGTGCCGTGTTGCACTGCTAGTTGAGCGCTGCAACACCTGTTTGTGGTTTTTGTCGGCTTGGTGTTGACTGGTTGTGAACTCTGGTGAGGTGCTCCCGGAGTTCTTCTCTATTGGTTCTGGTGGAGGTGAGGTTTTCCCCAAAACTGTGTTGTGCTCGTTTCTGGTTGTTGCGGCATTGCCCTCTAGGTCGAGGTGCATCGCTTGGCTGCTGTGTTCTGGTGGTGTTTTCCAAGACTGTTTGTTGTTGTCCTAGTGAGAGTTAATCTCCCTCTAGGACTGCTTTTGTGCTCGTTGAAGTCTTCCGCTATGTTGCCTATTGGTTGAGGTCTCTGTTGTTTGGTTGGTTGTTTTGCATTACCCTCGCAGCTGAAGTGAATCGCTTGGTTGTCCTGTGTTCTGGTGCGGTTTCCCAGAACTGTTGGTTGTTGTCTTGGTGAGTTTCGCTCTTAGGACTTTTCCGGGCTTATTTCTGTCGGTTGTTGTGCTACCTCAAGGTTGAGGTATGCTGCTGTTGTGTTGGCCGTTGCATTCTGGTGGGTTTTCCCAGAATGGCGCCCTGGTGGTTCTGGTGGAGGTTCTCCCAGAACCAGTTGTGTTGCTAATGTTGGCTTCTATGTTTTCTCTGTTAGCCATGCATTTTGGCCGTTTGGTTGGGATGTGTTTCTGGTGATGGTTCCCAGAACGACTCTTAGCGCTTTGGGTAGAGGTCCTCCCCATGCTGCCTTGTGTTTTTGCTTGTCGCTGCGCTCTCTATATGGAGATGAGCTGTCGCCGTTTTCGGTCGGACTGTCCGTGTTACAGTCTGCTTGGGCTTTGTCGGTCAAGGTGTGGTTCCTCTGACCATGTGTCTTGCCGTGGTGCTGGCCAGTTTGTCTTCCTGATCATTTTTTGAGTTTCCCGACTGCGCTGGTGGGACTTTGTGTGTCCCCAGGATCGGGAGGTTGGCTTCGTTTTCTCGCGCCCTGTGGGCTCTGCCAGATGGTGGTCTGGTGAATGCCATGGGTGTCTGGCTGGTTGTGCTTCTGTGGAAGTGCCAGTCTCCTTTAGTGGTTTTCCCCTGGCGGTGGAAGAGACTCGTTGTGAGAGTTCTCCTCCCTTGTTTTCCGTTGGTTGCTCGGGTGGTGGTGCTTTTACATGACATTTGGTGCCATGTCGCGCACTGTGGCGACCTTTATGGTTAAGGTCCCTCCCCTTGTGTTGTTTTGAGGTGAGTAGGTTGCTCCCCTCGTGCGCGTTGTTTTCTTGTGGTGTGATAGATTGTGGTGACCTATGGTGCCGTCTCTTGCTGTGCTGGTTTCTTGTTGCCTGACTGGACGATGTAGGGCATGTGTGCCTGTGTTCAGTGTGAGGCAGCACCGGTTTACTGTTGTTTGCTTGCTTGTGCAAGCATCGTCCCAGTGTGTATTTCCGCTTGTGCCTCAGTTGTGCTTGGAGGCACTTGTCGCCGTTTGTGTGTGTGGCCCTCTTCGCCTGTGGTGGTAGGAGCAGTGCCTCGTATTGTGCGCTTTTAAGAGCCAATAAGGTGGTTGCACTCTTGAAGCTGCTAGTTCTCCACGTGTTTTACTTGTGTGGGTCTCTGGTGGAGAGTCCCTTTCTCTGCTGGCCTTGAGTCGTTCAGGCCGTTGGTGCAGTTGGGTACTGCACCTTGAGCCTGTTTTCTTTTCGATGTTTTGTGTCCATGTGCCTTGGGGGTTCGTGCCCGGTGTGGCCTGTTCCTACCCTTTGTGTCGTGTGGTTTCTTATGGGCAGCTTTTGGCAGGTTGTTTTTGTAGAGAGTCCTTCCTGTAGCCCTGTTGTTTCGACCATTAGTGCAACTGTGTTGCATCTTGCCGAGTTTTGGTGCTTGTGGTGGCACCCTGTGCTCGTGCTCGAGTGGTTGTTTTCGTGCCGTCTAGAGCCCTGGTGCATGGTGTTGCACTTTGGGTGGCTCCTGGTGCTTGTTTGGCACCGTGTGTCGTGCTGTGTTCCTGATCGTAAGCGTCGTGCATAGTTTCGTGAGTTTGCTCGGTGTTCCAGGCGTTGAGTTTTTTCGCCTCTGGGACACTTCGTGCTGACCGTTCATTGTGGCTGTACCGTTGCCGCTATGGGGTGGCTGCTTTGCCTTGTCTAGGTAGCCCTATCGGTGGTGCGCCAGGCTTTGGTCGTGGCCTGTGTCCAGTTGGGGTACCCTGTTTTGATTTGGATCCCCCTGAGGTCGACGTGTTGTCCTCGACCTCTGCAGTTGTTTTGTTTTCTGTACAGTTGCCGACGTCTTCAGTTGCTTGGCCTTGCCACATCAGTCATCTTCTTTGGTTTTGCCTCTGTGCCTGTGCCTGTGGAGCGGGTGTTTTAGCTTTTGTGCTCCACAGTCATTGTGTGTCCTGGTCGGACCACGAGGATGATCTGGTTGAGAACTAGCGGTGCTGGCGGGCACTGCCTTGCTTGCCGTGGTTTTCTCCACGTGTGTTTTTTGATCGGTTTTGTGTCACCAACAAGAAGCTCTCGTTTGGCCTTGCCGTAGGTACTAGCTATTGCTAGTTGTGCGGAGCCATTCAGCAGAGTCTTGCGGATGACCTCTTGGTGTTTTTCCACGGTTGCCGTCAGTAGCTAGGACCTCTGTCTAGTCATTGGTGATAGAGGGAGTTACTGACTGGTTGGTCTCAACGGCGTGGTCTGTTGAGGCTCAGTCGCGTGGTTTCCGGATGACGGTTTCAGTGTTTTCTGGTTGGCTTGGTGCACGCTGTGCTTGTGAGTTGCCGACATCTATTTGTGTGCTCCGCGCCAGTTGCTGTGCGCTTGGTGAGCTGTCGGATGTCTGGTTAGGCACTCCCTTGTGGCAGGGTCATGGTGTTGACCACTGGGAAGTCGTGGTATGACTTAGTGGTCCCTTTGCACCTGTTGTTTTCTCCACCGGGTTTCGCCCTTAATTTCGAAGATGAAATTATTTTTTTTGTTGGATGTATTGTAACATCTCGGGTTTTTGGCTTTCCGTTTGTGTGGGATGACTGGCCTTGTTACGACGGAGGTGCCGGTCACGACAGTCATCCTTGTTGCGACCACTAGGTGTGTCGCGTTCCTGTCGCACCCGGTCAACGGTTATGACAAGGTTCTGCTTCTGGTCTTCTAACAGGTGTCTGTCGCATGTCAGGGTGACAGGTGGTCAGGGCAACCTATCAGGTTGTCGCGGCACCCAGGGTGGGCGCGTTCTGGTCGCAGTCTGGGCGTCGTCGCGATACGCTTAGTGTCGCGACGCCCCGCCCCGCCGCGTTCTGGGGGCTGGAGGATAAAAGCCTTGGCCGGTTCCCCCTTTCCCTCTTTTCCTTTCCTCCCATTTTCCTTCTCCTCTCCGAGGAGGAGAGGTCTCCTCCTTATTTTCTGACGGTTGGAGCTCGGAGGTGCCGGCGGCGGCTCGTACGGAGCTTGGAGCGGCGACGAGGAGCGAGGAGGTGGCGGCCGTGGCTCGTCGTGAAGGCCCCTTAGGGGTTCAGTTTTGTCAAATGTGTTGGGATTCTTGTGCCCTTTCCAATCCGAGTGATTGAAGTTCCTTTGTTTTGAATGCATGTTTTAAATGCTTTCCCCATGATCCCCTCCCCGTGGTTGTGTGTTTGTAGCGTGTGGGGGACCCCGGATGGAGCATCCCAGCGGTCGGCCTTCCAGCTGATGTCGCGACCGAGCCGAGCGCGTTGCGACATCAGAGAAGGCGTCACCCCGATCGGATGTGACCTTATCGCGGTGCGGGTGGCCGTCGCGATAAGGGGCGTTGCGACCTGGTTGTGCCGTCGCGACAAGCTTGGTGTCGCGACAGGCTGCCCCGTTGCGACAAGCGGTTGTCGCGACGCGTGGGCCCGTCGCGACTCGGTTCTTATCGTGATTGCCCTGCCCATCGCGATGCTATCGCGATGGCTCAGGAGGGCGCGACAATACCTGAGTTGCCTTGTGTGTTCTTTGGCCCTTTGGCGTGTCGGCTTGTGCCCCAGGGCAGGGTTGCCCTTAGGACCTTCTGGTGGGAACACGGCAGGTTGCCTCCCTGCGTTCAGTGACCGCAGGTGACATCTTCGTGGCCGTTCCTAGCGGTGTCGCTAGGGGGCTCGCACCTGTCTAATAATCGATGGTCTGGTCGCCGATCGATTATTAGAAGACCGTTGGTTTCTGTGCTGTTTGGTGGTGCTCCGGTTTCTCGGGCCGTGCCGGGTGTGCCGGCGTTGGCCGACGGCCCTTCTGGAGGTTGATCCGAGAAGGGGTGCCTTGTGCGCCTGTGCCTGCTAGGCTTGTCTTGGTTACAAGCCAGCTATGCCATTTATGTTGGTGGTTGGCACGCCAGTTCTCTATTCGCCCGGTGCTAGGCACTTGAGGGCTTCTCCGCGAGACAGGTTGTTACCGTTACCTGGGACCCCCATCCCCCGCGCCTGTGTCAGAGGGAGCTTCTCCGGGCGGTGGGCGTGCTCGAGTTACGGACTCGGAGTGGTAGGGGAAAACGGTGGGGACAGTGGCTTTTGTCGTTTGTAGAGCTCTCTTAGCTGGGTCTGGTCTCCAAGGTTGTTGTGGCTCTCTTTCGGTGCGGACTAGCTTGTCCTTCTCATAGCCTCGCTTTGCATTGGTTCCGGAGTCACGTAAGGAGGTCAGGCGTGGGGTCATAGTTCGGCTAGACTGCGGTGTTGTGGTTGTGTTCTTGGTTGTGACTTGCTAGCCTCACTCTACCGGGGAGGTTGTAGGCGGGAGTCGGCGGCCGACGTGCTTGAGGTGTGGACGGTGTGTCCTCCTCTTAGCTACCTGTGGTAGTGGCTTGGTTGCTCTTGCTGTGATGGTGTTTTATGCTATTTTCAAGATGTGTTATCATTGCCCTAGTTTACACGGTGGTTGTAGCCTAGCCGTGTCTCACTTCCTTGGGTTTTGTCGGTTGGCCTCGTGGGCCGTGTTTAGTGGTCTTCGTTCTGCGGGTTCTCTCGGGGTGTCTTTTGTAGACACCCAACTGTTTTGGTAACCCGTTCCTTGGTGCCGTCTGTGGTGGCACCGGAGTGTGTAGTTCCCTGATCTCGTGGAGTGCCCGAGGTGCAGGGTGGTTCTGTTTGTGGCCCTCGGCCTTTTGGAGGTCTAAGTGGCCGTGCCAATGGTGAGACGTTCGTTCTCACTT
Source organism: Colocasia esculenta (assembly GCA_014218235.1). Taxonomy (NCBI): domain Eukaryota; kingdom Viridiplantae; phylum Streptophyta; class Magnoliopsida; order Alismatales; family Araceae; genus Colocasia; species Colocasia esculenta. The sequence goes on along the minus strand of JACBKR010001535.1, from coordinate 22,794 downwards.
GGTTGCTTGGTGTCTCTCGGGGTGACACCTGGTTGTTCCTTCCAACCTCGTGGAGGTCTAGGATGTTGGGTGCTTGTGTCGTGAGACTCTGGTCTCACATGTTCGCTCCGGTGTTCCGTGAGCTCCGTTGTCTCAGGTGTGTGCCGAGGTTTGCTTCCGCGTTGTGTTGCTATGTCCGAACCCGTTGCGGGTCGTGGCGTTGCTCTAGTTGCTTCCACATGTGTTTGACTCCACTGGTTCTGTGGGAGTCGTGTTTGGCCTGATCTGGGTTTTGGTCGAGGTGTTTCTCTGTTTCTACTGCTTTGTAGTATGCTGTGGTAGGCGTTTCTCGCTTTACTGCTTTGTAGAGTAGTTTTGCGTCCGCTTTGTTGGAGTTCCTACTGCTCTGGCTGGTAAGGGACTAGTAATCCCTACTGAGCCTTGTTCGCGAGGCTCACCCCCCCTACTCTCTCTAGGTAGGGACTCGCTGTCGTAGGAGTTCGTTGCCGAACGGTCGTGGTGGTGTCTTGTTCGCCATGCGTTACCAGCAGTGTGAGTTGTGAGCGTGAGCGCTTGTAGCGTGAGTTGAGAGTGGCCTTTTTTGCAAGTCCTCGGGGTATGCCCCTTAAGGACTGCACCTTTCTTTCTGTACCTATACTTTTATTTGGGACATGTTGTACATAATTTCTTTATTAAGTACGAACTTTCTGTTATAGTTATTTGAATTCATTGCTTATCTCACTGGACTAAATTCTAACCCTTCTGGGTCTTCGGATCCATGGGTTGCGGCGCGACTTTCGGGGGTCCCTGGCGGGGGTCCGAGAGGTTGGGTCGTTACACTTTGGCTGTAAAAGTCCGCTGCCCTATGCCCGAGGAGGAGAAGGTCAAGCTGTTGATCGCTAATGCTACCCCTCCCTACCGATCCATCCTAGCCATGAATGATATCACTACTATGCACCAACTCTATTGCCGACCCCGTTTCATTCAAACCCAACTCAAGGACTCGCTACCCCAAGAAGCCTCAGGCCCTGTCACTGAAGGGTTACAAACCAATGAATAGGTAGGTACTGTCAACAACCCCCAGGGCCAGGCAGGTAGGCTACCCTACAACCAACCTCCTCAACAACCATGGAACAACAGACCACCACCCCCTCAAACTCAAAACCCTCAGTAAGAGCAACACTAATACAACCAAGTCCCCCCACCTCAAAATGGATATGCTCCTAGAAAACCCAATGGCCCCAAGAGAGCTCAATATCCTCCTCTCCTTGAGAGTCTAGCCGACATCTTTGCAACCCTCATGTCTCTCAACGCCCTCAGACTCCCTCCAGAGAAGGCCAACTGAAATATGGTGGCCGACCAAACTAAGTACCAAGACACAATGTATCAGACTGCTTTCAATTCAGGACATGATATATGATCTCCATGAGCAGCAACAAATTGACTGGGCAGAGATGAAGAGGTTGATTCAAACCTGAGGTATTAGTAGGGGCAAAGATAGAAGCAACAGTAGCAGAGGCGACAACACCCACCACCACAACAACAATAGTTCCAACAGCAATTACAGCAGCATAGTTCCAACAACAGCAGTTCCAGCAACCCCAACAACCACAGTGGCCGCAACAACTAGTCAATGATCTTGGCATAGTCTGAAATCCCATACCGCAACACCAGCCCGCTCCAAATCCATAACCTGCTCCACCACCACCGCCACCTGCTCAAGTTAACCTAGTTGTCCACCAACCACCACCATCCGCAGCTTAGGCCTACGATGATGAACATGAAGTAGGTCAATTGTTGGCTATCTCCCACAACCACCACTACCTCCACCACAACCACCATTGCCACAATCACCTCACCACTCTACAACACCCCCATCAAACCACTCATCATTCCATCACCCATTAACATCCCATTCTCCCCCACACCAACGCCATAATAGCCAACCCATCCATCATCGATGCCACCCCACCTCCACTACAACACAACCTCGCCCTCCGGAGCGGGCGAATGTTTCACTGGATGTACCGCAATGCATTCTTGTTTATGTCGGGTCAGCCACCCACAACTCCAACACCAACAATCAACAACAACAACAGGACATCGAGGAAATAGATCCGGTACCAGGTACCCAATATGACATTTTGAAGCATCTGGATCAGACTCCCGCCAAAATCTCCATTGTTGAGCTAATCAAGAGGTCTTAGACCCATCAGGATGCCTTAAGAACTTTTTTGCAAAGAGTCATGATCATGAAGACATGAACCCCGAAAACTTGCCATCGTCCTATCAATTGTCACCAAGGGGCCAACAATTACCTTTGCAGATAGTGAGCTAGCTCTTCTCGAAGCCAGAAGAATGCCTCTATGTGACATTGACCATAAACAAGATGGCCATTGACGCTGCCCTAATTAACATAGGGGCATCGATAAATGTGTGTCCTCTTAGCACTCTACACGGTCATGTAACATATCTGAGCGTCGCTTGCAGCCAACTCCCACCACTATTGTGCCTTATGATAATTCCAAGCGAGCCTGCCACGATGTCGTCTCCTTACAGGCAGAACTGGGCCCGCTCGTAATGACTGTGGACTTCTATGTGCTTGATATTGATCCAACTTTCAAAGCTATTCTGGGCCGACCTTAGACTGAAGCACAAGGGGCACTCCCCTCCACGACACATCAGTGTTTAAAGTTTCCTTTCCAAGGACACATTGTCAAAGTCAAGAGTGCAGCAACCACCCACACCGTTGAGGCTATTGAAAAAATCATGCCAGTAGTATGGCCCTCCAACAAACTATTATCTCTGTGCTTGATGTAAATTTTCCATAGGCTTATACCTTTTCCTCCAGTCGCCAAATAGTGTCTCCATCGGTGGCAGCTGCCAAAAGGGTCACACCATCGGACACCAAGGGCTGGAACATCATGTTTAAAATAGGCTACCAGCTAGGAAAGGGGCTTGGAGCTCATCTCCAGGGGAGGACACAGGCGATCGCCAGCTCCAAACAAGTCACAAGACACGGCCTCGGGTACAAAGAAGAAGTCAAGCCATGGACAGCTTTCTCCTCAACTTTGAAGCCAGATCGGCAACCCCTCACCTGATCACTGTATTGTCACTTTGTTAGAGAGCCCACACAAACAGGATACGACACCATTGTGGTGGGAGAGGATCTCACCAATTACGATGTCCATGGATGTCATTTTGCCTGCCACATGACGCCAATGCTCACATACCAAGACCTAGAGGCCTTGCGGCCTGACAAAAGGAGAAGACTGATGACCCAGAAGTGGAATGGTATAGATGGTTGGACGTGGAGGATATCACGATAGCTTTTAGTCGTCTGTTCTGGGATGGCGATCTCATCTGCCCTCTAGTAATGGTAGAATTGGTGGAGCTACCATCAACAATCACCTCCAAGCGAAAGTTGATTGGCAATGGTGAGGATATTGGAGAATTGGATCCGTTCTATGACAACCACAACACTGTAGATGAGCTCTGGCCAAGGTATTCCTGGCCTCCTAAACTTTGTATTTTTTCAATTATTGTTTCTAAGTTTTCTTTCATTCCTCATTCACCTCCCCTTGTCCTCCAACTCTCGTCCGACGCTCTCAAGGTGTTAACCACTCCTTCACCCCACTTTGCCCTTTCCTTCAATGGCTCGATTCTCTCCTTCTCCGATGCTTTCTAATATAGGGTAGTTTGTTTCCTTCCATAGGTTAATATGCTTTATTTTTTAAAAAAAAAAACTTTCCACTCTTTCCTTACTCCACCCAACGATCGGATGGCGATCCCCGTCCTTCCCCTCTCCTTCTTCGGACGGAGATCCCTGTCTTTCCCTTCTCTTTCTTCGGATAGCGATCCTCATCCTTCCTTTCTCCAGACGGCGATCCCCGTCACCGCGCTGCAATCACCTCTCCTGATGGCGATCACCGTCACCCCGCTGCAATCACCTTCCCAATAGCAATCCCCGTCCACCCTTTGCTTCCAACTTCCTGACGGAGATCCCATCACACCGTTTCCCCACTCTCGATGGCGATCCCCTCACTCGCACACTTCCCCTCTCGACAGCGATCCCCATCACTTGCACACTTCCTCTCCTCTGCATCGATCCCCGCCTTCCCTCCTTTCTAGCTTGAGTGGTGATCCTCGCTCCTCGACGCTCACAATCACCTTGAATTCCGTGGGTGAGGGGCCTTCTGTTCCCCTGCACCATAGCTTCACTGTGGGCACCCTGAGCTCAGGTGGCCCGCCTCCACCTCCAGACCCATCAGAGGATCCCTACGACTGTGCCGCACCCTTTCCTTTCCCTTCCAATAAGCCTCAGGACTCTCCCCCAGAGTGCCCTGCAAATTTTAATTCTAGTTTAGGTCCAAGGGTAGAATCTAGCAAGTCCTCGTCCCCGCCTAGGAAGAGCAAGGGTAGTGGCATACCCCATAGGTATCTAGTAGATCTGGCTCAAAGGTGTGGCACTCTTCTAGCTGTTGAAGAGTTTGCCCAAGAAGCAGTTGTTCTAAACATAGAAGCTCAGCATGAAGAGGGGAGGCTAGATGACAGATTCAGAATATATGAAATCTTGAATGATGATGACCCAGTGGATGAAGAGGACGGTAAAATAGAGGATGCTGCCGAAATGTATGCTAGCGGCATGAGGAGATTTGATGAACCCACATCAGCAGTGGATGAACCCACCAAGGAGGTAAACATTGGATAGACGAAGAACCCAGGCTCCTAACTATAGCCTCCAATCCCCCTCCGAAAAAAGAAGAAGAGCTTATAAAGATAATGAGGGCGTACAAAGACTCGATCACCTGGTCAGATGACGACATGCCCAGCATTGATCCTGCATTGGTGAAACACAGGCTGATCTTGAAGCCAGGGGCAATAACCGTTAAACAGAAATTGAGACGATTCCACCCTCATATTGCATTGAAGATGAAAGAGGAGATTGATAAACTATACAAAGCTAAGTTCATCCGTGTAGTACTCTATCCTCTGTGGGTGGCCAACATAGTCTCAGTGATGAAGAAGGACGGAAGAGTACGAATTTGCATCGACTTCCGGGACTTAAATAGAGCATGTCCAAAAGATGATTTCTTATTACCTCACTTGGATGTCCTAATTGACAACACCACTGGGTTTGAAACTCTCTCATTCATGGATGGTTATTCAGACTATAATCAGATCTGTCTAGACCCAGAGGACCAAGAGAAAACCTCCTTCACCACGCCTGGGGAACTTATTGCTATGTGGTTATGTCGTTTGGATTGAAGAATGCCAACGCCACTTATCAATGGGCAATGTTATCATCATCCACGATATGATTCACATTCATGTTGAGGTTTATGTGGATGACATTGTGGTGAAGTCTCGGACTAGAGAGAACATTCCTCTGTGCTTGCCAAAGTGTTTCAACGCGCACGAGAGTACCAATTGAAGATGAATCCAAAGAAGTGCGTATTTGGGGTATCCACAGGCAAGCTATTAGGGTTTATAGTCAGCAAACAGGGGATTCAAATATACCCGAATAAGGCCAAGGCAATAAGTGAGATGCCTCCTCCTAAGAATATATCTGAGCTTCGAGGATTGATCGATCGACTACAATTCATAAGGAGATTTATATCTCAGCATTCTCAAAGGTTTCATCCTTTCTATGAACTTTTGAAAGGAGGAGTCAAATTCGAATGGAATGCTAAATGCCAAGAAGCCTTTGATGAACTCAAGAGTTATCTTATGAATCCACTCGTGCTGCAGGCGCCTGTCGCAAGAAAACCCCTCATCCTATATCTGTCGACCATTGAGGACTCCCTAGGAGCTGTCCTTGCACAACATGATGACACTGGCAAACAAAGGGCAATTTATTATTTGTCTAGGTTCTTCAATCCTGCCGAGCTCAAGCTCACCACTATGGAGAAGACTTGTGCAGTGCTAGTGTGGGTAGTATAGAAACTGAAGCACTACTTCCTAGCTCATTAGGTGAGCTTGATTTCTAGGATGGATCCCATCAGATACCTCCTAGAGAAATAGTTCTCGTCAACATATTAGCACGTTGGCAGAGTTTCTTGTCCCAGTTCGACATCACATTTGTAGTCCAAAAGGCTATAAAAAGATATGCCATCGCTGAGCACCTTACTCACCTTCCTCTTCCTCATAGTGACACGGTCCAGGAAGAATTTCCTAATGAAAACCTGTCACTCATCTCCCGCGATTCCTTCTGGTCACTTCATTTCGATGGAGCTCTTAACTCTAGGGGATGGGGCATAGGTGTTGTGCTACTCACCCCAGAAGGGATCACCATTCCCTTGGCTTATCAACTCCAGTTCCCTGCCACCAACAACATTTCTGAGTATGAGGCTCTCCTAACTAGTCTTAAACGTGCCTATCTCTAGGCACGCATCAACTCAAGATCATAGGAGATTCTCAGCTCATCCTTCGGCAAGTCCTTTCTACTTACCACACTCGTGACCCTAAACTCAAGCCTTATCAAGATTTGGTCACGCTCCTAGCTAAGCAATTCAGCAAGCTCATCTACATTCATACTCCTCGCTCTCAGAATATCTTGGCTGATGCCTTGGCATCTTTGGCCTCATCCCTCTCTTTCCCTCTCAGCCACAACACTGAGATTATCATTGTCCAGAGGTTAGAAGCACCATCCACTCAGGATCCTTGGTTTGACAACCTCAAGAACTTTTTAATTGTGAAGGCAGAGAGAAGAGAAGTGAAGGAAGTAATACTCATGGAGCTAGGAGAGATAATGGAAGAAGAAAGGCCATGGTACCAAGAGATTGAGCAATATTGTAAAGACGGTACCTTCCCAGAAGAAGCTGAGTCCGAAGATAGGAGAGCCATTCGTAGGGCGGTGTTGAGATATACCATTGTGGGAGAAGTGTTGTATAGACGCGCTATAAACGGGATGCTCCTCAGATGCTTGCCTGACGAAGAAGCCTGGAAGGTAGTGGAAGGAGCCTACTCCAGTGAGTGTGGAGGGCATGTGAATGGCCAGATGCTAGCTAAGAAGATCCTTAGGCAGGGCTATTATTGGCCAACTCTAGAAGAAAACTGTGCCATCTACGTTCGTAGGTGCGTCAAGTGCCAGCTCCATGCCTGCAAGATTCATGCTCCATCTTCCTCTCTAGATCCACCATCATCCCCTTGGCCTTTCTGCATGGGGTCTTTGATATCATTGAACCTCTTGTGATCCTAATGCTCAAATCAAACATAAATCACTCATCTTGACAGATATTGAGTACCTCACCAAGTGGGTCGGAGCTGAAGTATTCGCAGAAATCAAAGGTTCTATTGTGTGCCGGTTCATCATGAAGAACATCATCTCGCAGTTTGGAGTACCAAGTGGCACGTCATCGACAATGGACCTCAATTCATATCTCAAGAGCTTCAGGACTTGTGTAACAAATTCAACATTTCTCTGCATCATTCATCTCTGTACTACCCACAGGGCAACAGACAAGCCGAAGCCACAAACAAAACACTTTTGAAAATTTTAAAGAAAACTTGTGAGTCTCATAAATTTGCTGATTGGCCTGAGAAATTGATTGAGGCTCTATGGGCGTACTGTACCTCCGTCCACATGCCCACTGGGCAAACTCCCTTTTCACTCACTTATGGGATGGAGGCGGTATGTCCATATGAGATACTCATTCCTTCAGTACAGCTAGACAAAGAGCTTAATCTCGATGAACGTCGGCAGGCATTACACAATAAGAAAAAGTGGGATTTTCAATAGACAGATTCCGTCAGAAATCCGTCAGAAAACACACCTTCTGACAACTTTCCGGCGCACGACCGTTGAAAAAGTCTGTCGAAAAAATACGGTCAGAAATTACCGACGGACAAAAAATTCGTCGGTAATCCGTTGGAACTTCCGACAAAAAATTCCATCGGAAAGTTCGTCGGTAAATTTCGACCGAAAGTGGTCGGCAAATGTTGTCGGAAAATTGGTCGGTATATTCTGACAGAAAATCTGCCAGAAAGTTCGTCGGAAAGTCCATCGGAAAATAATTCGTCGAAAGTTTCGAAAGGTTTGCTGACGGATAAGTTCCGTCGGCAACCTTGTGTGCTGACGCTATTTCTGACGGATATTATCCGTCAGAAATTACCAACTTATTTTTTAAAAAAAATTCTAAAATTAACAATGATAAATTACAAAACCTGCTAAAATATTCATACATTCCACAATAATAAGTACTAAAAATCAAACATAAAATCATCAAACACAACAAATATAAAATCATACACAATAATAAGTGCTAAAAATAAAGAAAGGTCTGCTAGATCGTCTGCTATCCCTGCCTCATGATCATCAGGTGCTGGAGGATCCTATATTATGAGAAACATAAATAAAAAATAATATACACACATTATTTTCAAATTTTAAATTTAAAATATGTGATTATTCACTAAGTTTAATTAGAAAATATTTTTAATCTTTTACACTTAGTTTTTTATTAGATTAGTGATTTGAGTGCTGAACCCAAACCGAAAATCCGATTAGTATTCCGTCAGTTCCCACATATCACTTTCACCCACCCGGTCGTGTCGGAGCGAACGACACGCCGATCGGATTCCTATTTGTGATTTTGGACCCACGGGTTGCGTGTTTTGATCCTTTACACTTAGGTTTTCTTAAGATTAGTGATTTGAGCACCGAACCCAAACCGGGAATCCGATTAGGAATCCGTCAGTTCCCACACATCACTTTCGCCCACCCGGTCATGTCGGAGTGAACGACACACTGATCGGATTCCTATTTGTGATTTTGGACCCCCAGGTTGCGTGTTTTGATCCTTTACACAGGTTTTTTTTAGATTAGTGATTTGAGTGTCGATCCCAAATCGGGAATCCGATTAAGATTTCGTCAGTTCCCACACGTCACTTTCGCCCACGCGGTCGTGTCGGAGAGAACGACACACCGATCAGATCCCTATTTGTGATTTTGGACCCCCGGATTGCGTGTTTTGATCCTTTACACTTAAATTTTTTTTAGATTAATAATTTAAGCGCCGAACCCAAACCGAGAATCCAATTAGGAATTCGTCAGCTCCCACACGTCACTTTCACCCACCCGGTCGTGTCGGAGTGAACGACATGCCGATCGGATCCCTATTGTGATTTTGGACCCTCGGGTTACGTGTTTTGATACTTTACACAGATTTTTTGTAGATTAGTGATTGAGCGCCGAATCCAAACTGGGAATCCAATTAGGAATTCGTTAGTCCCACACATCACTTTCACCCACCCGGTCGTGTCAGAGCGAACGACACGCCAATCGGATCCCTATTTGTGATTTTGGAGCCCCAGGTTGCGTGTTCTGATCCCTTACACTTAGGGGTTTTTTTATTAGTGATTTGAGTGCCGAACCCAAACTGGGAATTCGATTAGGATTCCGTCAATTCCCACACATCACTTTCACCCACCCGGTCATGTCGGAGCGAACGATACACCGATCGGATCCCTATCTGTGATTTTGGACCCCGCAAGTTGCGTGTTTTGATCCTTTACACATGTTTTTTTTAGATTAGTGATTTGAGCGCCGAACCAAAACTGGGAATCCGATTAGGAATCCGTCAGTTCTCACACGTCACTTTCACCCACCCCGTCGTGTCGGAGTGAACGACATGCCTATCGGATCCCTATTTGTGATTTTGCACCCTCGAGTTGCGTGTTTTGATCTTTTACTCTTAGGTTTTTTTTTATTAGTGATTTGGGTGCCGAACCCAAATCGGGAATCTGATTAGGATTCCGTCAGTTCCCATACGTCACTTTCACCACCCGGTCTTGTCGGAGTGAACGGCACACCGATCGGATCCCTATTTGTGATTTTGGACCCCTGGGTTACGTGTTTCGATACTTTACACTTAGATTTTTTTTTAGATTAGTGATTTGAGCGCCGAATCCAAACCGGGAATCCAATTAGGAATCTGTCAATTCCCACACATCACTTTCATCCACCCGGTCGTGTCGGAGCGAACGACACGCCGATCGGATCCCTATTGTGATTTTGGACACCCAGGTTACGTGTTCTGATCCTTTACACTTATATTTTTTTTTAGATTAATGATTTGAGTGCCGAACCCAAACCGAAAATCCGATTAGGATTCCGTCAGTTCCCACACATCACTTTCACCCACCGGTCATGTCGGAGCGAACGGTACACCAATCGGATCCCTATTTGTGATTTTGGACCCCCGGATTGCGTGTTTTGATCCTTTACACTTAAATTTTTTTTAGATTAATAATTTAAGCGCCGAACCCAAACCGAGAATCCAATTAGGAATTCGTCAGCTCCCACACGTCACTTTCACCCACCCGGTCGTGTCGGAGTGAACGACATGCCGATCGGATCCCTATTTGTGATTTTGGACCCTCGGGTTACGTGTTTTGATACTTTACACAGATTTTTTGTAGATTAGTGATTTGAGCGCCGAATCCAAACTGGGAATCCAATTAGGAATTCGTTAGTCCCACACATCACTTTCACCCACCCGGTCGTGTCAGAGCGAACGACACGCCAATCGGATCCCTATTTGTGATTTTGGAGCCCCAGGTTGCGTGTTCTGATCCCTTACACTTAGGGGTTTTTTTATTAGTATTTGAGTGCCGAACCCAAACTGGGAATTCGATTAGGATTCCGTCAATTCCCACACATCACTTTCACCCACCCGGTCATGTCGGAGCGAACGTACACCGATCGGATCCCTATCTGTGATTTTGGACCCCGCAAGTTGCGTGTTTTGATCCTTTACACATGTTTTTTTTAGATTAGTGATTTGAGCGCCGAACCAAAACTGGGAATCCGATTAGGAATCCGTCAGTTCTCACACGTCACTTTCACCCACCCCGTCGTGTCGGAGTGAACGACATGCCTATCGGATCCCTATTGTGATTTTGCACCCTCGAGTTGCGCGTTTTGATCTTTTACTCTTAGGTTTTTTTATTAGTGATTTGGGTGCCGAACCCAAATCGGGAATCTGATTAGGATTCCGTCAGTTCCCATACGTCACTTTCACCACCCGGTCTTGTCGGAGTGAACGGCACACCGATCGGATCCCTATTTGTGATTTTGGACCCCTGGGTTACGTGTTTCGATACTTTACACTTAGATTTTTTTTTAGATTAGTGATTTGAGCGCCGAATCCAAACCGGGAATCCAATTAGGAATCTGTCAATTCCCACACATCACTTTCATCCACCCGGTCGTGTCGGAGCGAACGACACGCCGATCGGATCCCTATTTGTGATTTTGGACACCCAGGTTACGTGTTCTGATCCTTTACACTTATATTTTTTTTTAGATTAATGATTTGAGTGCCGAACCCAAACCGAAAATCCGATTAGGATTCCGTCAGTTCCCACACATCACTTTCACCCACCCGGTCATGTCGGAGCGAACGGTACACCAATCGGATCCCTATTTGTGATTTTGGACCCCCAGGTTGCGTGTTTTGATCCTTTACACTTAGGTTTTTTTTTAAATTAGTGATTTGAGTGCCGAACCAAAACCGGGAATCCAATTAGGAATCCGTCAGTTCCCGCACGTCACTTTCACCCACCCAGTCATGTCGGAGTAAACGACGCGCCTATCGGATCCCTATTTGTGATTTTGAACCCCTGGGTTGCGTGTTTTGATCCTTTACTCTTAGGTTTTTTTTAGATTAGTGATTTGGGTGCCGAATCCAAATCGGGAATCCGATTAGGATTCCGTCAGTTCCCACACGTCACTTTCACCCACCCAGTCGTGTCGGAGTGAACAACACACGATCGGATCCCTATTTGTGATTTTGGACCCCCAGGTTGCGTGTTTTAATCCTTTACACTTAGGTTTTTTTTTATAGATCTTTTTTCAAGTGGACCTTCTTTATAGGTTTCTAATTTAGATTTCTTTTTTCCTTTTGAGCTCTTTGGACACCGACTCATAAATTGACCTAGGTGGCCTCTAGTTGTGGTGGTTTCATTTCATTCAAATGATATGAAATTAATAGTAATACTAACTGAGGGGCTTGCTGTGAGGGGCCTACTCCTCGGATGGCAGAGATCAACTGCTCGACCATAACGCAAAACTACAGTTGTAGCTCTTTCCAGATGAGGGTTCTCATGTCCTCTCCACCACTGCTGGGCGGCACAGCAAATGAACTTGCGTAGGGTGGAGGAGCGACCGAACTCGCATATGAGGACAACACTGGAGTAGTATCTAGGCTGTCCCCAAAGCCGTACATTCGGCCCTTTCTCGGCCCTCCCGCTACGTCGACCCAAGCCTTCGGATCCAAGTCTGGCTGGGGAGTGCCCTCTGCATAGCGATCCGCCATCGTCCTGTCATAGGTCTCCTGCAGAACAAATTAAAAATATATTATTCAAATCATATTTTTTTAATATCTAAATTGAATTCAAAAATTATATTTTGACTTACAGCAATCATGTGAGCACTCTCGCTGACATAGTCATCTGTCCCCTTCTGCTTATGAGTCTGATCAAATAACTCGCGAAAAGTAGGGGCACGCTCGAGCTCATGACGTTACAATGCAACAAAAATAGTTAGTTTCACAATAATAATTAATGTATTAAGCAATTGAACAATAATATGCTTGCCAATTTCTGGCTGTGAGTCGCATAAGTTACGGACCCACTAGTATGCACATTCTTCTCCAGATGAGCTGCTCGATTGCGTTTAGTCGCCTGTGACCTCTCCTGCCATGGTCCAGTAGCCCAACGATGACAAAGGGACTCCCAATAGTCCCTCCTCATCCACACAGTTCCGTAATCCATCCAAGCCGTAGGATCCTGGCTGCCTGTGGTCTTTGCTACCTTGTCCCGGGCCTCCCACATCGACTTTCTGAAATTAGTTTGGGCAGTAGACTCCCAGACGACTCGTGCTCGAGGGAGATCCTCCGGTCTCGTGAACATGTACCTCCACTGTTTAGAAATAAAATTACTCAACTTTGTGCACTAACAGAGAGAGATAGTAATTAGAGAAATGACTTCAAATCAGTAAAAAATAATAATATCGCGAACATGTCAAATAATAATTCCCAACGGACGGGGGGAACTCTTTCCATGAGTCCACTGGTCCTGGAACGTGTGCGTGGACCAACGACGTAATATAGTGGGAGGCAGAACCTAGATCTATCTTCCCCCTGCAATTGCACATTAATATTGTACATGAACTATATAACATAAATAACAAAAACAGTAAGTTTGAAGTGATCAAGTTTACCCAGAAATCCTGCATGGCTGGCGTCCAGGTAGCTGAGGCCCCTCCTCATCTACTGCTGGATGATGACTCTCTACCTCTATTGAAAACAATTAAGTACACTATTATTAAAAAAATTGGAAGATAAAAAACGTACTAAAGTATGGAAACATACATGTACCTGGTGGTGATTGGGATGGGAAAGGTGACGCTACTGGGCAAGAGGCGGACCCTACAAAATTATATGCACATTAGAAAATATGAATTTAATATGAACAATAATATATAGAGTTTTGTGTTTGGGTACATATACATATACTTGTCGCCCGGACGACTGACGTGGTCGGGGAGGCGGTCCCTGCAAAATTATATGCACGTTAGAAAATATGAATTTAATAAGAACAATATATATAGAGTATTGTGTTTACATATACATATACCTGTCGCTGGGATGACCAGCGTGGACGGGGAGGCGGACCCTACAAAATTATATGCACATTAGAAAATATAAAGTTAATATGAACATTAATATATAGAGTTTTGTGTTTGGGTACATATACATATACCTGTCGCTGGGATGACCGCGTGGACGGGGAGGCGGACCCTGCAAAATTATATGCATGTTAGAAAATATAAAGTTATATACACAATATAATAAAAGAATTGAGTTGAGTACATATATACCTATCCGCGTAGACCCTCGGCCTACGGAGGTGGAAGCCCTCCCACTTCGTCCACTGTGTACCATATCTCTATTGAGAAAAATAAAGATATAACATGTCATCAGCACTCAAATTTGAAGTAGCTATTTAATAATATATAATTAGCAACAACACTCAGTTCTTACAAAATTTTATAATATTATCTATATTCATCATCAGAAGCTGAAGATATGTCTAATTCAGCGTCATCTTCGTCATCCTCTTTGAATTCATCCTCATCATCGGGGGACTCTTCCTCCTCATCAAACTCCACCTCCTGCTCAAGGGCATTTGGATCAACTTATTCCTGTTCGTTATCCTTACATAAGCAAATTGGTTCATTTATATCATCAACGCTGAACTGCGTAGAAGGAGCCAACTCTCGTGCGTCACTCCGGTCTGATTGGAAAAATTGTCATTAACACCTTTGAGCTCTATATCAGCCGGGAGAAGCTCATACTCAGGGAATAGCCTTGTTTTCACTCTACAAGCAGCCCACCAATCTCTCAATTTGAGGGACGAAAATTAGAATAATAAACTTGTTGGGCTTGTGTCGACAGAATGAATGGCTCATACGTACTCAACTTGGACTTATGTTTGACATCGACGATCCCATATGTTGTGTCATTGCGAATAAAAGTCAGATCAAACCAATGACACATGAAGAGAAATACATTGTTGCCTTGTCCCAAAAATTGCAGTTCAATGACTTCTTTGATAATGCCATAATAGTCTACTTCATTTTCATTGTAGGCACTTCCCTTCACACATACGCCACTGTTCATCGTAGACTTATTCCATCCATAATCTCTCGTGTGAAATCGGTATCCATTCACAATGTAGCCTGGATAGATGCGTACAATCTTTGAGGCCCATAACTGATCTCTGGTACTCTTGAATCAGTAATAAAGACTTGTTCAAACTATTATTAAAGAAAGGACAGACAATGACAATTACAACAACTAATTATGCATAAGAACATAACACATGCATCAAAATATTCAGACACTTACTCGATATCTTAACCAAGTCGCAAAAGACTTCTCCCGTTCCTTTTCAACCTGCATGTCAGTCAGACGTGGATTCTGTTGCAGTATGACTGAGTCTAACTCTCTGCAATGAAAATGTCACACAACCTCTAAGTTTTGTGAATTGCAAGCAAATGAGGTACATCATTAGTGTTGAGTGTTGCCCAGTTGACGAGCCCAGAGGGGGGGGGTGAATGGGTCTTTTTAAAAATAATCTAGAAGATACCTGTAACTAAAAGCATTCACACAAACGTTCTTCGAAGGAAGTTAGTGACTGTTAGATTAAATATCAAACACACAAGGAAACACCACACGACACAAAGGACTATCCTACTTTGGACCTCCTTTCCTTAGGAGTTCTACGTCCAGTCCCTGAGCAACCACTCAGGTTTTTACTAACTAGGGTACAGTCCCCCTAAGGACGCTACAGCACCCAGCTCGGCTGGTCTTCCTTCACACCTGAAGGGAATAACAACACCCTGGATACCCCACCAGGTCTGTGACGACCCTCATTATATCGGTACGGTTATACCAACCCACGTCGATATAGTAAATGTTGCCACAGTGGGACATTTACCCAAACGATAACATTCAGTTGAGATACACGTGAATATAAGAACAGAGTAGCAGAAGTAAAAGAACTACTGTCATCATTTCATTCATCCACATTTAGCATACATGATTCAATGTAACATTTAGAGAACTAGCATCCACATAATTAAAGTGCTAAAGTCAAATACATAGTAGTCCACAATTACACAACCTCATGATAAATTTAGTACATTGTTCCAAATTACATACTATGAAAGTGCAAACGTCACAAGTAAACTCCAACAACTAGTCTCCGCGCTCGGAGTCGCTCTCCATTGCCTCGTCCACGGAAGCAACATCACCAACTAAACCTGTACGCCGAAGCAAGTACTGAGTCTAAAAGACTCAGTAAATAACACTACACATAACGTACATGCACATGTCATAGCAGGTTTTACATACAATTTTACAAGACACAACTTGGGGCATGCTTAACATTGAAATTAACAACCTATCATGGAAATTCTACTAATGAAACACATGATTCATGCTTTCAGATTTCCTAAATTAAAATCTCCTATCACATGCTCTCTAATCATTCCAACCCATGAAAGTCCTACTTTCAATTAAGCTAAAACATGAAAGCAATTTAGCATGATTAGCTTACATACATGAAAGAAAACATTGCTAACATGGTTACTACTAATCCTTACACATGCACATAACCATTTTACATGCTTTAAGCTTGATGTTTTGACATGGTTTAACACCTTACCCTCTAACACATGAAAGCTACATTCTCATTCAAACCGCAACGTGAGAGTAATCACACATGGAATGGTTTACACATAAGTAAAGATTGTCCCTAGCATGAATTCTACGCATTGTACACATATAGGACGTGATCATAACCACATTGATGTTGCTGTTCTAACATGATTTCAGATCATCATATCATGGATTTCAAATACACATCCTCACATTTTGGTTTCACATTTTTACACAATTTCTAATTCACATACCTCACACTTCACACATTCACATTTACACATTGTTCACATTCACAATTTTACACATTTCGCATTCACATTCATATTTAGTGTCGTGACACATAGTCCAAACTACCATAAGAAGGACGCATCACATTACATACACATAGACGCCACCTAGGCAATATAGTGACGACTCTTGGACTACGCAGACCGGGAGAACAAGTCTCCACCCTAACTAGTGGTACTTGTCCACCTCCAAGATTTCATCCTAATGCCCTTAGGATCACAACACACTGAACCTTCTCATGGGGACTTTTCAATGATACGGTTCCACTGCCCTCTATGGAAGCGGTGTCACACTTGGCACAGTCTTACACATTTCACATTTACTGATTTTAACACATACTTTTACGCATGACCCTCACAACTCATTCATTCTCTCATTCACAACATGACTCTATTTTCCCCTAATCATGCCACTACAGATGACAGAAATTAACATTCAGGAAGTTTCACAATCAGGTTGGGTTACACAGAAATTAAATCATTTCACAATGGCATGCATTAATTTCACATTTTTGCATGGAAAATTTATATTGCATTGTATAGTTGTCCAAATGACCTGGAAATTTAACCACATGTTGATTTCGGGTTTAGGATCCCACATGAAAATTTTCACATTTTTCTAATCCAAAATGCAATTACAGGAAATTTAACATCAATTCCCGTATTATTCGAAATTCAAATTGTCATGGTCTATAACACAATAGTTCAGTTTCACAGATTATAACCCTGAACCCAGTGCACACAACACCACAGGGAATTTTTCCTAGATTTATTTCACAACACCCGATTTACTGGGGACTTCACAACCCTACGCATGTTTTTTTTTCTAATTCCATTTCAGAAAATTCAATAAATCAGAGGAGCATGGAGAAAATTCCCAAAAATTCAAAGCATGGACTAATTTACCCACTCTCGGTTTAGCAAAATTTAGGGCATCCAACTTCACATGAATTGCACAAACGGTAACGAACATGGTCTAGGTCTCATCATGCATACATTCTCCATAATAAAACCATTTATGCCAAATCACATAAATTCACAAAAGTTTCCACACACATCACATTAGCTATTTTACATAACATATAAAAATTACACTATATCCACATGCGTCAAAATCCGGAAAATAATTACTTAAGGCAGAACAGTTCACTGTTCTACACTGAAGAACTTGGCAGCAGTGTCTGGCCGTTCAAGGAGTTGGACGGCAAGATCGCTGGACGCATACTGGAGATCTTGGCGTCAAGGGAATTGACGCCAAGTTCCTGTCTGTGCAGGAACACAGACCGAACTCCAAATAACAGGGAGAATGGGGGATCCAGGACACGAGGAAAAATGTGTAAAAATCATAAAACCCTACTAGACCTCTACATAGACGAAGTGTAAGTGTTACTTGCCTCTTGTAAAAACTCCAAGGGGATCTAAATGGCCGGAGAAGCTCTCCTTGGGCAGTCCCAAGAAGCCTCCCCAAATGCTCTCCTCCGGGTTCTATGTCGATGCAAACGCTAAACCACGGTTGGGGAAGCCTTTCCCGATGTTCCAGCTACCTCCTTGTTGCAGTAGAACGGCGGAAACACCTTCACACTGCTGGATCCGGGCTTGCAAAGTCCAACTTTTCTCACAGCTTGCTAGGGTTTTCTCTCCTCTTTGCAAAGAGCCAAGGAGAGCTCTTTCTGGTGCAGGAGGAGTTGGTTTAAAGTAGAGGGGTTTGGGGACCCCGGAGTGGTGATGGGAAAGGCTCAGAGCCGTTGGGGACAGCTCCCCAATGGCTGAGCTTCCTTCTTTCAGGATTTCGGGGTCTGCAACGCATGCAGGTTAGAAATCTTGACGTCCATATCCATGGACGTTGGATTAAGTATTGGCGTCCATCGATGTGGACGCTGGATCATCATGGGCGTCCATCCATGTTGACGCCAACTTGGCCCTTCGGCCAGAACTCAAAACATGCAGAAACCATGCTTAACTTACACACATTTACATGCCATACTTATGTATTATCATGTACACACTACCACCATGCATTTCATACATTATTTACAACTAACTATACACATGCATACATAAGTATAAATAGTTAATACATACGTAGATATGTACATCTATGCATACACAACATGAATTATTTACACGAAATTAAAATAATGCAACAAAATTCGAGGGCCTTACACCCTCTCCCCCTTAAAGAAACTTCGTCCTCGAAGTTAGAACGACACTACTCAAACAAAAGGGGATACTTCTTCTTCATCGCATCCTCAAACTCCCAAGTAGCCTCCTCTCGTGAGAAGTTCCGCCATAGAACTTTCACCGACGCAATACTCTTGTTCCGGAGGTGCTGAACCTTCTGGTCAAAAATAGCTACTGGTTGCTTCACATACGACAAATCTGGCTGAATGTCCACTGGCTCATGACTGATCACATGAGATGGATCTCGGACATACTTCCTAAGCATAGAAACGTGGAAAACGGGATGGACGCTAGCTAAAGCTGGGGGTAAAGCTAGCTCATATGCCACGCTGCCCAATCGCCTGAGAATCTCATATGGGCCAATGAATCTAGGGCTCAACTTACTATGCCTGCCAAATCTGACGACACCACGAGTAGGTGATATCTTCAAGAAGACATGTTCACCCACCTCGAACTCCAAATCCTTCTTCTGTTGTCGGCATAGCTTTTTGCCTATCCTGTGCCGCAACAAGCCTCTTTCTGATAAGCTGGACCTTATCCGAAGTCTCCTGAACTAACTCCGGACCGATCAGCTGCCTATCACTGGTCTCCTCCAAACACAAAGGAGATCTGCAAGGTCTACCATACAACGCCTCAAATGGAGCCATACCAATACTCGCATGAAAGCTGTTGTTGTATGCGAACTCCACAAGAGGTAAATCACTCCCAATCATTCTTCCAATCCAGTACACACGCTCTCAACATATCCTCGAGCGACTGGATAGTCCTCTCGGACTGTCCATCAGTCTGGGGATGAAACGTCGAACTGAGCTTCAGCTCCGAACCTAACGCATGCTGAAGACCCTTCCACAACCTCGAAGTAAATCTCGGATCTCGATACGAAATGATCGACTTCGGCACACCATGCAATCTAACCACACTACTAACATACAATCTAGCTAAGCTCTCAACCGACTGCTTCTTCTTCATCGGTAAGAAATGCACAGTCTTCGAGAATCTATCTACAACTACCCAAATCGAGTCATTGCCCCTTCTAGATCGAGGCAAACCCGAAACAAAGTCCATAGTGACAGCTTCCCACTTCCAAACTGGGATCTCCATCCTTTGCATAAAGCCGGATGGTCGCTGTCGGGACACATAGTCTGCCACATCCCTCTTCATGCCAGACCACCAAAAGGACCTCTTCAAATCCTGGTACATCTTCGTGTTACCCGGATGAATAGAGAATCGGACCTATGAGCCTCCGCTAACACATGCTCACAGACATCTACCAAATCAGGGACACAAACACGGTGATGGAATCTAATCACACTGTCCTCATCACGAGCAATGCCTGCCTTGCCCACTAACTCTAGGAGTCTAGGGTCGGCTTTCTGTTGCTTGATCACCTCATCCAAAACCGAGGACCTAAGAGAGAACTGAGCTACAAAAGCCTGGCATAGCGATGGCTCTAACTCAGTCAACGCGCAAGCCGCATCTTCCAACATATTCCAATCCTACTGGAGAGATGGCCTCTTTCGACTCAGAGCATCCGCTATGACATTCGCCTTCCCAGGGTGATACTAAAGGTCGAAGTCATAGTCCTTCAAGAACTCAATCCATCTTCTCTGTCTCAGGTTTAATTCCTTTTGGGAGAAAAGATACTTCAAGCTCTTGTGGTCGGTAAACACCTCAAATCTGACACCATAAAGATAGTGCCTCCAGATCTTTAGTGCATGAACCACTGCTACGAGCTCCAAATCATGAGTCGGATAGTTCTTCTCATGCTCCTTCAACTGACGAGAAGCATAAGCCACTACCCTTTCCTGCTGCATGAGCACACAGCCTAAACCAATCTGAGACGCATCCGTGTAGATAACAAAACCCTCTACACCGCTCGGTAAGACTAACACCGGAGCTGACGTGAGCTTAGTCTTCAACAACTAAAAACTACTCTCACACTTCTCGAACCATACAAACTTCACTCCCTTTCTGGTGAGCTGAGTCAATGGGGCGGCGATGGATGAAAATCCCTCAATGAATCGCCGATAGTAACCAGCCAAACCCAAAAAACTACGAATCTCCGAAGGGGTCTTGGGAATCTCCCAATCAATAACTGCCTGGACCTTTGCTGGGTCAACTGCAACACCAGCACCGGAGATGACATGCCCGAGGAAATGAACCTCGCGCAACCAAAAATCGCACTTGCTGAACTTAGCATACAGCTTGTGCTCACGGAGAACCTCTAATACTACCCTCAAATGCTGATGGTGTGTGGCCTCATCCGGAGAGTAGACCAGCACATCATCAATAAACACCACAACAAAGTATCTAGATACGGCCTAAACACCCTGTTCATGAGATCCATGAATGCTGCAGGGGCGTTGGTCAATCCGAAAGGAAGAACCAAAAACTCATAATGTCCATAACGGGATCTGAATGCCGTCTTGGACACATCCTCACTCCGAATCCTCAACTGATGATAACCAGATTGCAAATCAATCTTAGAAAAGACTGATGCATCTTGCAACTGGTCAAACAAATCATCAATACGAGGTAAGGGATACATGTTCTTCACTGTCACTTGGTTTAGCTTTCTGTAGTCAATGCATAACCTAAGTGACCCGTCTTTCTTCTTGACAAATAATACAGGTGCGCCCCAAGGGGAAATACTAGGGCTAATAAATCCCTTATCTAGCAACTCTTGCAACTGCCTCCTTAACTCGGATAATTCTGCAGGTGCCATCCGATATGGAGCCTTCGAGATAGGAGAGGTGCCCGGAAGCAACTCTATGGTAAACTCTATCTCTCTATCCAGTGGCAATCTAGACAAGTCATCAGGAAAGACATCTGGGAAGTCCTGCACCACATCAATCTCTGCAAGAGTAAGTGACTCATCAGCCTCTGGTACTAATACCATGCTGGCAAGAAAAGCGTCACAACCCTTGTTTACCATGCGCATCGCCTTCATGGCAGAGATGACCATCTTTCCCGCCAAGTTCCTTGGCAAGGGATGAGAGAACTCGTCCTCACCAGGAATGCGGAAAACAATCCTCTTCCGACGACAATCTACTAACGCATAGTGCTCCTCTAGCCAATCAAGACCAAGAATATCATCATAGTCCTTCATCTTTAGCAAGAAGAAACACCCATCTAGGATTCTATCCTCAATGCACACAGGTAACGACCGAATGCACTTCCTAGTTGATACTGTACCCGCAGGGGTGTGCACAGACAAAGGGACCTCTAAATCCTTAGACTCTATGCCTGACTCTAGGGCTAACTGCCTAGAGAACCGCTCGAAAATGAACGAGTGAGTAGCACCCGTATCAAATAAAACCCGAGCGTGCACACCTAGGAGTAAAACCGTACCTTCGGTGACATGCTCCGCCTGCTCGGCGTCCTCGCGCGCTAAAGTAAACACTCGAGCTGGGGCTCGAGACCTTCCTGGTCTTCCTGTAGCTAGCGCTGCTGCCACTACCGCTGCTGGGGCTGGCGCTCCGCGCTGAGCTCCTTGCTGAAGTCTTGGGCAATCCTTGATCTTGTGGTCGCTGCTTCCGCACTTCAAGCACTTTCCCATAATCATCCAACACTTGGAACCACCATGTGTCCTCCCACAGTGGGGACACTCTTTCTTCACACCAGGGGAACGTACAGAAGGTACCTGAGTACTGCCGACTGCTACTGATCGCTGCTGTGTCTGGTACACCGCTTTCTTCTTGTCTTGCTGCTGCAACGTAGCTGCAGTCTCTTCTGCGAAGCATTCTTCTCTTCAAGGTATTGCTCCATCTCACCTTCCTGTTTGCAAGCAGCGCTGAGGGCCTCGTCTAAAGTGCGGTGGTCAAACGCCACGAGTCTCGTCCGCAGTGATGGCTTGAGTCCCATCACAAACTTCTTCGTCTTCCTGCGCTCATCTTCCACAATATGAGGTGCGTACTTAGAGAGTTCAGAAAATCTTGCCTCATATTCCAGCACGGTCATGGAGCCTTGCGTTAGGGAGAGAAATTCTTGCTCCATCTTGTCTTGAATATGCTCTGGGACGAACTTGGCCCGAAAGAGCCTCACGAACGCGTCCCACGCAACATCTACCGCGCCGTCCTCAAACCGTGTACGCAGTAGGGAGGTCCACCATACAT
>JACBKR010001534.1:0-42523 GCA_014218235.1 Colocasia esculenta | reverse complement strand
TCAAGGACAGTAGGCCAATGACCCATTCTTTGTTTGAGTCAGGGAGACCCTAGCCGACTACAGATTTCTCCATCACGGAGGACAGGAGGTTGTTATTTCAAGGAAGGACATGTGTGCCTGATAATGAAGAGCTGAAGAGAAGCTGATGGATGAAGCCCATAGGACCAAGTATACAAATCACCCAGGTGCAACCAGAGGTACCAAGACATGAAAAGGTCATTTTGGTGGCCAACATGAAGCGTGAGGTGACCGAGCATGCCGCACACTGCCTCACATGTCAACATGTAAAAGTAGAACACCGACGTCCTGCGGTGTGCTTAGACCTCTGGACATACCGCCGTCGCGATTTCAGAAGGCGGCCCGACCCAGAAAAGGGGAAAACGACCCTTTTCAGGTTGGGTCATCCTTTCATGCATGATACAGGGTCATTTAAAATTCCGTATAAAATCGTAGAACATCCAAAAATCTTGAAACAAGTTTTGAATGAAGTAGACATGTAGATGTATCAACATGCATGAGGAATTAAAAAAAACAAGTATTGGGCATGCTTTAATCAGGTTACATTTCAGTGACCTAAAACATGCACAGTCATGGAAAACAATTTAATTCGCATAAGATGCATCATGAAAATTGGGGGAAATAGGATCATTCGAAGGCTAACATCATGCAGTATTATGATAAAATTTGCAAGGCATGTAATCCAGTATATACTTGGATTGAAGTCAAACAAGATGGTTCGGGTACATGATGATGACAGAGATTAGAGTATTTAATACTCTCTCATGGAGCAATGAAAATTAGGACAATCATAGGGCTTTGATAGAGGGGATCAAGGTCTACTTAGAGTCGGGTTTAATTAGGTTAAGCTTGGAGATTGCCTACCTTTTCACGCTGTAAAGAAATCCTAGGGTTTTGGACGAAGTAGAAGATGAAATCCTTTCTCCTCCAAGCCTTTCCTCCTTTCTCTCCTCGTCCTCAGCCCCCTTGCTTCGTTCTCCTGAGCTCCAGCAACGAAATGAGGCTTGGTAGACACGAATTAGAGGTCTATTAGGTTGTTTAAGAGTCCATCTCTCTTCCAACTCTTCCTTCTCCTCTTAGCTACGAATTTCCATGTTTATCTCCCTATTTCACTACAGGAAAATCGGGCTTTGCTTATGTCCAAATACCGTAAGTAGAGAACCAAAATCGTAAGCATAGCCTTCGCTTACGGTGTTACCCTACGATAGGGTTTTGTTGGCTAAGGTCCGACGGCAAAGGCCTAGGGCTACGGTGTTTTAACTCCGTATGTAGAGAACTATAGTGACGGTGTTGGTAGCCGTAAGTAACACCATAAGGATATCCTCTTCCGCTACGGCGATGTTAACCGTAGTCATTTTTTTGTAAGGATAGACTCAGTTACGAGTGCGTACATCCCTACGGCTATGTAACCATAAGCATGTTCCCTACGGCCACGTACACCATAAGTAAGTATGTTTTCCTACGGCCACGTACACCATAAGCAAGTATATTTCCCTACGGCCACGTACAACATAAGCATTTTGTTTCAGCAAAAAAAAAGTAATATATTCAATTGGATCCACATTCACCTACATTTAGAGATCCACATTCACAAGTAATTGGATCAACACATACACATTCACATTTGGATCAACACATACACATCCACATTTAGTTCCACACATACACATCCACATTTAGATCCATAATCCACATTTAGATCAACACATACACATCCACATTTAGATCCACACACACATTCACACCCACTCATTCACAATGCACAACACATTAATAATATAAAACACATTAAAGTTTAACAAACAATAATGTTAATGAAAGTAAATCATTACATCAAACATCATTGTTCACATTCTGAAGAGGAAGTTATTGTTAGTAAATGAAATTGTTCACATGTGGTGGGAGGAGATTTGTGATTTGTCCAAATGAGCTTGCTTTCTCCTTGGACCAAGACAGGTTGCAGCAGACAAACTGCAAGAGCAACAATATGTGGTCAATAAGTACTGTGTGAGGATATGTATAACAAAAAACAATATGCTTAATAAACAGTAATGCAGGGAAATATGTATAACAAAAGAAACAATATACATTTATAGGACACAAGTTAATTCAGATGTGAAGTGACTGGGTTACTTCAATGGTTTCGATGACTGGATTACTTCAGATGTGAAGTGACTGGGTTACTTCAAATGGTTCATGACAGGGTTACAGTGTTGAGATTCACAAACCAAATTCATATGCATAGAAACTTCATCCCAAATCCGTGAGAGTAATGCCCAAATCCAATAAATCATCTCTATCTCTTATGTGTGGGTTTGGGGTCTATATCGATATATATCAACATTTTGTAAATTCTCTTTTAATTATGCTAATCATGTCTCCTACCAATCAAATCAAATATGCTTTGCCATCTTTATCCGACTATATATATCCCCCTCCTCTTCTTAGCTAGGCAACAACCAACTCCCTCAGTTCCTCAGTTCTAAGGAGCATCAGAACATGCCGAACAACAGCATGTAAGGGGCCCAATGAACTCACTCCTCGGAAGGGTGCTTCATTCCTGAGGACCTGTTTCAATTGAATTAATACCCTTTCAAGTCTCACCATATACCTTGCATATATAAACTATCAACTATACCCTTCTCCTCCCACTTCTCTCCACCAAACATATGCATGTATAATATGTGAATGGACAATTTCTTCTCATGTTTTTCTCCCATTCATGAAGTGTAGTGGACTATGTTTCATTCGTACTCCTCTCTCTCTCTCTCATGCACAGGGATATGCACACACACACTCACATTGAGTAAACATTTTTCTCTTGTTCGTGTCCTCACATGCAGAGACAGTAACTTCTTTCATAATCCCCGGTTCACAGCAGATGTCAAAAGCGACAACAGATCACACTGAAATAATTATATGAATTAATTGGACATTGAAAAATAATCAATCCAACCAAAAAATAACAGATCTCAATCAAAGTGAAATCAATTTTCATCATTGGCATTCACCAAAAAAAAAAAACTACAACTAACAACTGTTTAGACTATCCGTGGCTTCTCCCCCTACAGACATGGACAAGGGGAGAAAAAGTTTGGTGATTGAATGGTAGCACCCACTAAAATCTTCATATAATTGGCAATTTCTATTAGAACTACCATTCATTTCTAGAGGAAGGTAGTTTCTCAAAGTTCAGTAATATGCACTTGCTGTGTTTTTTATTAAAGTGGCATGAAACACTTCAAACCAAAGCGCTCTCCAGGATCTTTTTTCTTACAATCCAGGACCAGAACAAATACAAGACATAGATGTGGGTCACTTCCGTGGCTACCAAGACCGATATTCCCTTCCTTTCCCAAGCCACATAAGCATCTTCTAAGTAAATAGATATGGTGATTGAAAGAATAGCCAAAATTACATAGAAATGTATACAAGTTAAGAATATGATCCAGTGCAACTCAGATCCAGTGCAACTCAGATGTTAAAAATTTGGATACTTACCAAAAAGTGGAGGTGAAGATCAATTATCCTCAAGCTCAACCTGTTACATGTAAAATGTAAATAACATCAGAGTTGACAAGTAGCAACATATAATAAGAATGAGATAAATATAATAAACTTACATATTCTATGAACCATATTATGTGACTCCCCCAACATCGTTCATATTTTTTCTATCTATCTACATCTTTGATAAACAAAGATGCAGTCGGGTCATGGGCTATGAGTATAGAAACCTCATAGTACTCACCACCTAACTTCTTCCCCATGACCACATTATCATTATCATCAGACATTAGAATGCCGCTGCTACTACTTGTCCAGAGAAATTTAGGATCCTCACCCTCCTCCCCGCCAATGAATCCTGTTAAAAATTTTGGATATAGATATCAGATATACATGCAATATTCCCATATTAATTAGTTAGATTTCGTTTACCTTTTTCCTTTGAGCATGACAAACACTTGCAGACTCAATTTTTTTCATAAAGAGAATTATGTTAACATTAGAATATTCATATATAGAGAATTATGTCAACATTAGACATTAACAAATCTAGTACAAACCGCTCAATAGAAAGACCAGCTTAACAGAGAAACTAAACCCCATAAGAAGACAAGCACCTGCAACAAAGCATATATTCAGGATGCTTTAAGAAAAACATCCAAGGAGGGCCTACATTTGTTTTCTTGGAGTCACATGTCAATTCTTCTCCATATATCCCCAAAGACACTCCATGATAGCCTAGATACTTCATCTTTTTCCAATTACAGAGACTCTGGTTTTAGATGCAATACTGCAATTTTCTGATACCTTGGACCATCTCCAGCAGTTTCCAGGAAGTCACCTAACCTCACAATCAACAGAGGCACCGTTTTACTCAACACCTCTTAATCAAGCAATGACTCAAGGGATAAGAGGTCCATTTGACTCTCACGTTATGCATAACCAATATTTTGTACAAAAAATATGGAGAGGTTGGTGTTACCACATGGTGGAGACTTGAAAACAGAATCGCCTAAATATAGAATGAATCCAAACCATAGAATAAGAAACCAGTGTCTTTTCTGGTTACCTTCCAAAAAAACCATAGAATTAGTAACCTGATGGACTCCAGCTAAACAGTTCAGAAAAGCTAGAGAAAAAGACTGGAGTTTTTTAAAAAAATGTAACATAAGCGACAATTTAACTAAAACCCAGGACAGGATTCTGGCATAAGCTTCTCTACATCTAAAATAATGGAAAAGCTGACAGATGTTGATGTCTGAAGAAAAGATAAATCTGCTTGTGAAATTTTAAACTAAAGCGAGAGAGATGATTCCAGTAGAGATCAATTCAGGGAACCAAACTAAATTTGACATTCAAAGGACGCCTATAAAAATAGAAACATGGCAATAAACATGAACCAAAATGGAGATGCACACTGCTGCTATGGTAAAAGAACTTGCCTTTTGAAAGTGCCAAGCATACTCAATTCAACCTTTTCAAGATTCATACCCAGATCTTCTGTATAACCTGCAATAAATAATTCATAAGAAGTTCAAGTGAATAAGCAACACATCATAAAAGAAAACAGAAATGATACGCACATAACCCCCAGTAAGAACAGAAAGATCATGAAGACTGGCTTCCTGTTTCCTCCAAAACCAGGAGCTTTGATTGCACAGACCTAAAGAACACATGTTAAATAAATCCACAGTTACTGTAATGGAACTGCAAGCTTCAAGAGGAGAGGTCTTTGTCTCTAAAAACACTAAAAATCCAGGAATCAATTAGAAAAGCACCAAAAAATAAAAATGTGATCAGAAACCAGCTAGTAGGATGACACAACCCTGCATGTAGTTTGATGACCAACCAGCCAGCAGAAGTTTAAGAAGAGTAAGATAGTTTATTATTACTGATTTCCTGTTCCAAAAACCTCCTATACAATCTGGGTTATGACTGCAGCGCCAGTCTTAGGTCATACATAGACCTAAAGCCATAGATTGAACTGGGGTTGAATTAAAAACAAGGTATATTATGCCAGAAAGAGAATTGTTATATTGAGGCACTGAATGATATCATAATTGTTTTAAGGTCTTCTGATAGCAAAGTTCAATATTTTCCGGTGCTAAGCTTTTCTGGTGCTAAGCTCATTAGCTCCTTCATATCCTGCCCATTTAAAAGAGAAGCAAAGTTCAATATTTTCCAACTGACTAAACAAAGTAGAAAAGGCTAGTGAATGATGTTTTCTACCTTACTGTCATCCACCAACTCAACCAGTTGAGGTGTCGTTTTTAGGTTGAGATCTGCTAACAATTGAATCTGGTAATACAATCAATAACAAGAAATGAAAACCAAACATATACGATACATGAATAAACACGAACAAGAAGACAAAAAGAAGACATCCTTGAAAATTTTCCATAGTCCCTAAACCAAAAGGTTGTGCCCTCAAATAGAATATAATAATCTTTTATCACATGCATTTCCTTTGTTTTTAATCAACTTTGTGGGTATCAAGATATTTGCTCCATTTTTTTCCATTATAGAAAGAAATCTTCTAATCCTTTTTTTTTAAGTGGGCAGTACCACGTTTGTATTAGAATGGAGGAAGAAGTACAAGTAAGAAAATATTCTAATCCATACCTTAATGATTGAGAGATCAATCCATCACCAAGTGAGGCTGCATAGAATAGTGGATCCATTCAGTATGTTGTTCAAAAATAAATATAGAACAAATAACCAAGGCATTTTAACATGCAATAATAAACTCTAACTTAGGAGTGATGGAATAAAAGAGTCATTTGCTGTTAGATAAATTAGGAATGGTGGCGCAGACATCTCCCTTCATGCACATTACACACAATCTTCAATTAGATGCGGACATTCATATATCAGTCACCAAGTTTGAGCAAAAAGCGATGATTCATTGAGCAATATATTAGTTTTCTGGTCTACTCCAATCCATGATGAGAAATAAAATGATACAGGAAATACAAAACAGAATTCATGAGAATGCAGAGTCTTTTTTTGGTGTTTTTGAAAGCTAAAAAAGATGCAGTATAGAAACCAAATAAAAAGATAATGATACTTACCCATCCTTCAGCCAAGTCTTGTGTTCTAATGTTAACTACCGTGCAACCAATGGCCTTTCCGAGTTAAGGCAAAGTGTATGATTCTCATTCCTCTCCCAAGGGTTTAATACTTGTTTTGTATTGATTGCTCTCTCATCTATTGTCCCGGGACAGCAACATTGATAAGTTTACTGTCGAAAGGAAGTAAATCAAACAACAAGGAAAATAAAGCAGGTAGTTCACTCATAATATTTAACATAATGAAAAAAAATATATCTGAAAGCCAACAATGCTCTGCTGTGAAGTGTCCTGCTGATGTAGTTTCCAGAGGAAAAAGAAGACTGATGAAGAAAAATTTCAACCTCTTGAAGTAACCATAATTTCTGGACTTAAGAACTGTTGAGGGGAAAAAAAGATAGAACATGGGTACCATAGAAGGACACCATCCTTCGCAAGATTGAAAATATCATTTATTGCAGGGTCCAACGTAGGATCGAAGAGTGACAGAGCAACCAGCTGAGACATCAAATGGCTGCCGCAGGGGTGCTGGCGCAGCCCCCCTTGCTGGAGTGGTGTCCCTCAACTAGGGAAACGGTGCCTGCGCCCTCCAAGTCTCCTCGTTCTCCCACCGCCCTCATGCCTTCGTCGCTAGGGCCGCTGGTGGCCGCCGCCTCGACCCTCGCTCAGCCTCCATCGGGACCTTGCATCCACCGGTTCTTCCCCGACGGCCGCCCGTGGTCCGACCATGTTGTCCATCTGCCCGATAGCGTCCTGCAGAAAATCAAGTGAGGCGCAGGCAACGAGCTGCCGGTTGGGCAGTACTGCAGGAAATCAAGTGTGAGCAGGATCTGGGCTGAAACACCCCGATCTGGGCCGCAAAGGGGGGACCATGACAAGGAGTTCTCGCCGGTGGAGGCGATGAAAGACAAAGCGCCCTAGAAAGACTCGGCCCCTAGGTGATCAAAGTTCCGCACTCCACCTCCAGTACCTCCTCCTCCACTCCTGAGCTGTCGCCTTCCCCCAACACTGTCAGATCGTGCGATGTTGCCGATTGAGTTCTCTTGAGGGAGGATCGATCTAGGGTGTGGTTCGGAGATGGCGGTCAATGTTAGGATATTGGGTTTCCAGATCTGGAAAAAGAGGTTAGCATAGAGAGGTTTGGTAGATTTTGAGATTGAGGGGAAGGGAGGGGGGAGATCACGGGCAGCGTGGGCGGCGGGGGTGGTGTGGTCTCGGGGGTGTTCTGGAATGGGGTAAGGTTTGACGTCGGATGTTTCAGTCTAGAGAGAAAGTTTGCCGCGATGTGAAAAGTTTTAGAGGGTGTTTTGAATTTTTTTTATAAGAGAAAATTTTGGATGATGTGATGTTTATACCTACTATTAACTTACTGCAACACACTCCGTAAGCATATAATTTTGTTATGCTTACAATATCACGCCATAGGGATAGGTATATTTTGAAAGTTTAAGAACAAAATTCGTTTCATATCCTTACGACACGTACAGTTCGTAAGTATAGATATGTCTATCCCTACGAATAGCTTCGAATATATTGAACCGTAAGAAACTTTCTTAGGCAGAACTAAGATTTCTTGTAGTGTTACATGGAGTTCCTATGTCCATCGCCTCAGATTGTGACCCCAGATTCACCTCTAGATTCTGGAAGGGACTTCAGACTGCCTTAGGCACAAAACTCAATTTCAGCACAGCATTCCACCCGCAGACAGATGGATAGACAGAAAGAACCAATCAGATCGTGGAAGACATGCTACGAGCATGTGCCATAGATTTTGAAGGTATTGGAATGAACAACTGTCTTTGATGGAATTCTCCTATAACAACAGCTACCAGGCCAGCATTAAGATGGCTCCATTTAAAGCACTGTATGGTAGAAGCTGTAGATCGCCAGTCTGTTGGAATGAGGTAGGCGAACAACAATGGCTGGGACCAGACATTGTACAAAACATCAATAGGGATATACAGATTATCAGGGATAGAATTAAAATAGCTTAGTCCATGCAGAAAAGCTATGCAGACAAGAGAAGAAGAGATCTGGAATTTCAAATCAGAGATCATGTGCTGCTTAAAGTATCCCCGACCAGAGGATTTCAAAGGTTCGGGATGAAAGGCAAGTTAAGACCGAGATTCATAGGTCCATTTGAGATACTATAAAGAGTTGGTGAAGTGGCATATCGTCTAGCATTACCACCTTAGTTTTCCACCGTACACAATGTTTTCCACGTGTCAATGCTGAGAAAGTATGTGTAGGACCCATCACACGTAAAAAGCTATGATGATATCATTCTAAATCAAGATATGACCTATGAAGAGAAGCTGGTGAGAATCTTGGACAAGAAGATACAGCACTTCGGAACCGACCCATATCTGTGGTCAAGATACTCTGGAGAAATCATGAAGTTGAAGAAGCCATGTGGGAACCCGAGGCAACAATGCAACGAAATTATCCGGAGCTATTCAGTAAGTCATTCTTCCTCTTACGATCATATGACTTTGGGGACCAAATTCTTTTTAAGAGGGGAGGATGTAGCAACTCTAAATTTTTAAATATCGATCAATGTTATTAAATTAAGAAAAATAGAATTTAATTGAATAAATATGATAAATAGATTTAAATTAGAATAAAGAGAGAAATAATTGAATAAGGGAATTAAATTAAACCCATTAAGCTAAATTAGTAGATGGGTTATATTAGGTCCACACAAGAAGTAATGGGCCAAAAAGCCAAGAGCTCATCTTTGGATGGGAGGTAATTAAGTTAAATTCATACTTTAAATAATAATAATTAGAAAATGGTTAAGATAATTCTAATTAATCCATAATTATCCTAAAAAGGTCCTCATCCCATCCTAACCCATTACCCACGAAATTAGACATCTCATTTATCCTATTAGGTGGATAAAGTAAGAAATAGGAGATAAACATAGAAATTCGTAGCTAAGAGGAGAAGGAAGAGTTGGAAGAGAGAGGGACTCTTAAACAACCTAATAGACCTCTAATTCGTGTCTACTAAGCCTCATTTCGTTGCTGGAGCTCTGGAGAACGAAGCAAGGAGGCTGAGGACGAGGAGAACAAGGAGGAAGTCTTGGAGGAGAAGGGATTTCATCTTCTACTTTGTCCAAAACCCTAGGATTTCTTTACAACGTGAAAAGATAGGCAATCTCTCAAGGTTAACCTAATTAAACTCGACCCTAAGTAGACCTTCATCCCCTCTATCAAAGCCCTATGATTGCCCTAATTTTTGTTGCTCTATGAGAGAGTATTAAATACTCTAATCTCTGTCATCATCATGTACCCGAACCATCTTTTTTGACTTCAATCCATGTATATACTCGATTACATGCCTTGCAAATTTTATCATAAATACTACAAGATGTTAGCCTTCGAATGTTCCTATTTCCCCCAATTTTATTATGCATCCTATGCGAATTAAATCATTTTCCATGACTGTGTACGTTTTAGGTCACCGAAATATAACCTGATTAAAGCATACCCAATACTAATTTATTTTCTAATTCCTCGTGCATGTTGATACATCTACATGTCTACTTTCATTCAAAACAATGTTTCATGATTTTTGGATGTTCCTACGATTTTATACGGAATTTTAAATGACCCTGTATCATGAATGGAAGGATGACCCAACCTGAAAAGGGCCGTTTTGCCCTTTTCTGGGTCGGGCCGCCCTTCTGATATCGTGACGGGCCGACCCGTTGCGATCTCAGAGGGGTCGCGACCGGTCAGACCGTCGCGTCATAAATGCGACGGCCCGCGCCGTCGCGGTTTCCTCCCGGCTCACACCAGCCCGGCCGGTTCAGCAGACGCAGCCGATCCGCCCATCGCGACATGAAATGCGACGGGGACCCCCGTCGCGATTTCAAAATGTCGCCAGAAACCCTTAGTTGCTCATATACCCCAACTATTTACACCATTTGACCCTTGTTTAAACTTAATTAAGAACTGTTATGCATAGTAATGATCTGAATATTTATATTTTGTAATATTACATAAATTCAATTAAATAAAAACCATGTGCACAATTTTTCATGCTCTCTTGATTTAATTACACTTGCACACACTTAACATAAATGTTTGTCATTAGACCTTATTAAATTACTCAATAATGTCTGATAATTAAGTATAATTATTCACTTAATATCTCAATTATTTAAATGATACTTGTCTTCATTTTATTCGTGTGAATGGTACACTGTTTCGCGCGTCCCTCTGCCATCGAGCACTCGAGACAAGATGGACAACGTTTTGTTACACACTTTTTCTTGGCATGGACCACCTCTCCATTGGGAATACTCCTGATCGGACCAGGGACTCCTTGTCAAGGCCTCCGTAAGTCTCCTTGGCTTTGGCGGACGTCCATTGCCGAAGAGCTGGTTGTACCCTTAAAACCCGTTACACCTTTAGGGATCTGCACGATCCAAATGGCCTTAGTGTGTTTCCTTCTTATCTTGGGATCACGCCGAACCATCTGGTCAGTGTTCACAGCACGGCTAGTGGGCGGTTGTGACTTCTACCAGACAGCTGGCACACGACTGAGTGTTGGGCAACTGTGACTGTTGTATGTTTATCGTCGTTTTACGATTACGTCCCTATTCTCGTCTACTATCTCTATCCTCTCATGTGTTCACTTTCTCTCTACACTCTTGTCTATTCGTCTATTACTCTCATCTATTCTTAGTACTCGTTTTGGCCATCCATATGATTGTCTATGATAAAGAACATAACTTATGCCGTGCAATAGGGCCCGATCTGGTCCTGGAGGAGCGCCCAAAAAGTGCCATTTGCCCATGGGAGTTAAAATGATCAGGATGTTGGCATACATACAGTGCCATTATACTATCAAGATTTAATCTATGACAATCAATTCAAGTGCTATCATTACAAGTGCTATCGTTACTAGTCCACTGTTGTGCAACATTATGCGCTATATCGTTACATGGCCAATCTATCATCATTATTGTTGTGCTATTTTCCGTGTACAAGTGCTATCGTTCTCTGTTGTCGTTACTTTTCTCTACATGACTATTCTCTCTAGTTATCCTACTTTTTAAGACATTAATCATTTAAAGCATGCTTGTCTATATGAGATATTAAGTCCTACTGGGCGATTATCGCTCATCCTGCGCTATTTGTTATATGTGTTTTAGGTGAGTCTGATGGAGATTACCACACTCACGAGGAAGGGAATGAGGAGGATGCTCAGGAGTGACCCGTTTCGACAACCACTGCTTATTAGTTAGTTAGTTAGTCGTCAGTTAGTCAATATGTAATGGTTTGGATTTGAATAAAGTACTCTGGGCCCTAGTTTTGACTCTGATTAGTGGATGTAATAGTTAGTTGATGAATTATTAATGAGGTTGGATTTTGTTTGGCGTTTTCCAATTGTGCAATGGTGAATGTTTATTTATCGCTCTGTACTATTTATATACGTAATTCCGCTCCGATATTCCTCGTCGGGGCATTACATTCTGAGTGTGGCCTGCTAAAAGTGTGTCGATGCATCTGGTGTCTTAGGTTGACCTACTCTCAATTTCGACCAGTGCGTTGACCTTATAAGGAACCTGTGTCGACGTAAATGCGACTTGCGTCGACCTCATAAGGAACTTGCGTCGACCTCATGAGGAACCTGTGTTGACGCAAATGTGACTTGCATCGACCTCGTAAGGAACTTGGGTCGATGCAAATTGCGACTTGCGTCGACCTCGTAAGGGACCTGGGTTGACGCAAATGTGATTGCATCGACCTCATAAGGAACTTGTGTCGATGCAAAATGCGACTTGCGTCGACCTCATGAGGAACCTGTGTTGACCGAAATGTGACTTGCGTCGACCTCGTAAGGGACCTACGTTGACGCAGAATGCGACTTGCTTCGACCTCATGAGGAACCTGCATCGACGCAAGTGCGACTTGCATCTACCTCATGAGGAATCTGCATCGACACAAGTGTGACTTGCATCGACCTCATGAGGAACTTGCTTCGACCTCATGAGGAATATGCGTCGACACACCTTCGTGGCGGACAGTCCCGACTTGGGTCCTTGTGTAGGTTCACTGGCTCAAATCATATGTCCACAAGCTCTTACTAGCCGTTGTCAAAGCTTAAGCTTATGTCAATGGCTACTTTAGCCGGTGACATATATTTAAAACACACATTGCCCCTTCATGCAACACATTAAAGAAAAATTCTAAAGGTCCACCCCCTCCCTACTCTCTCTCTCTCCTACCCTGGCCAGTTCCTCCCTGACAACGCCCTCCTTCAGACCGGTGGCGATTTAGACTACTTCAAGAGGCTCAAGGCCTTCTGCCCCTGCTCCCCGACCCGTTAAACCTTTGTGATCGGGAGGAGCTCGAGGCTTCCGAGCTCGTTGCTGGATGCTGGTATGCCACCAACCTATATATACAGTCCTTCATTCGTCATTAAGGATCGAAGAGGGACACTGACTATCATATATATTAATAGAGACTTTAACTCATTTTTGTGTGAGTAATTGAATGTGTCAATCAATACGTGATTGATCTGATTAGAGTACCATTCATTTTTATTTATATATAATGATTGAGTACAACTCATTGTCGCATAGTTAATCTAACTATCTTATCTTCATTGTTGTATAATATGATTGATCGAATATTAATACATATCGTTCCCTCCCTATGTTTTTGTGTGTACGTGACATCTTCTTTATAATCTATAGTTTTCAGACTTCATCCGCATGTATTTGGCACTCCATTTTTTGGCGACGAGGAAACTTGGACCTATCCCATCCGTCACCATCCTCGAGAACCGACGAAACTACCTAGATCTCCAGTTAGGGTAGGGAGTTTTCCTTCTATGTGCACTATGACGTCGCCATTTTGCATGCAATTTGATCATATGTTCAATCTAGATGCACCTCTGCTTCTCATGTCCCAAAAGTTCATCTTCGATGCTTGTGGGCCATCATCATTCACAGCCGTCGTCAGGGCATCTGTTGAGCAACTACGCCTAAGAAAATCTAAGATTTTTCTTTATTCAGCTCAATATCATGTTTTTGCTATGACAAAATCTTTAAAAGACTTCTTACAAATTAAATATCTATTTTACTTATCACAAAAAATTATCTTGGACAAACTCTATCTCAAAAATTTTCTAAGTCCATAAACTCCCTCTGTGTTATACTGAATCCGACTTGAAGACTCCGACTGTCATCTCCGACCCCTTTAGAATCGAAGTCAAAACAACCCAGAAAATTTTCTAAGTCCATAAACTCCCTCTCTATTATACTCAATCCGACTGTTATCTCCGACTTATGCAGTCGAATGCTTCAGAAATCTAACTCCGACTTATGCAGTTGAATGCTTCAGTAATCTATCTCTAACTCATGAAGACTTTCTTCTAAAGTCGAATTCTACTTTCTTGTGAAGTCGAATCCTTCTTTGTCTTCGACTCATGACTACTTTCATCTACAGTCGAATTGCTAACTCTTGTATCTGACTTCACTAACAATCCTGTACTTAAGCTTTTCTGTAATCTCCAGCTTAACAACTTTCATAAGATTGTTTGCTTATCATGCTTGAAATAACTTTGTGTTGATTGAATGAATATTACCATCTGAGTGTTATTATTTTATTATTCTTCTAACATGCTCAGATATATTATACTTAAAATATTCATCTAGTTATGTTCAGTTCATTTCTGCAAAACTTTTGTTTAAACTGAACTCTTTACCCCAAGTCTTTGCTCCGGATTTTCTTGATTACAAAAGATAGGTCATATTTATTATGTTTCAGACGCATGGGTATCTGACAAGCTCACCTACCACTAACAGACCCATACTTTACTTTTTAGCACAACTGTCTGTCTCCTCTTTGTGAACTGAAAGCATGCCTATATGAGGTTTCCATGCTTTGTCCTATTTTATCTGGCTCACCTACCTCAAAAGCATGGAGGTACTCTCTTCTTTTTGTCCTGTCTTTGCTGCAGACATTTATTGAAGCACGTTTTCAGCATGGAGCCTTCACAATCTACTTAATGAAGAAAATGACCTTCTAGCTGTGAAGCTGCAACTCTCAAGACGTTGGAAAGAAGCAAAGCAGAAGGACCCTTGGATAACAAGCTTAGCAAAATCCAAAGGATCTTGAACCTCTCCTCAAACGGCCATCTTTCAAACGGCTACTTTCTGAAGATATAAAAGAAGCTGAAGTTTGAACAAAAGGTATAGATATCAAGTGCAATACAACTCTAGTGAGCTCAACACTTAGAATTTTCTCAAGCCAAGAAATCTCACAAGCCTTCTTCCAAGCCACAAGTTGGAGAGCTCCCCTTTCAGCAAGATTCTCAACAGCTCTCCTTGTTTCCACAGAAGTCTT
This sequence comes from Colocasia esculenta, assembly GCA_014218235.1. Taxonomy (NCBI): domain Eukaryota; kingdom Viridiplantae; phylum Streptophyta; class Magnoliopsida; order Alismatales; family Araceae; genus Colocasia; species Colocasia esculenta. The sequence continues at coordinate 27,564 of JACBKR010001534.1, read as the reverse complement.
GTGTCCGGGTGGCAATCTATAATTGCATACTTTTTCTGAAGTCCACCCTGCTCATTCAGAAAGGATTTGAGTTTCAACTCTAATCTGTTAACCTTTTTGAATTGTGTGTTTTTGCTCATTCTTGAAGAAAATACACAAGAGTCCATTTATTTCTGTCTTCTATGTAATTTCAGCAGGAGGTGTGTTCCTGCTTTGCCCCTCTTGTGAAGGGAAGGCCTTGTGTAGACAGTTCTTTTGTACCCCTGTTTAGGGAAGACTTGCTTGGGAACAAGTGGGATTGTAATTCCTCTCAAGGGTGAGAGAAGGCCAATTTATTGGCAGTTAGTAGAAATCTCAAGTGGTTGGCTTGAGGACTGGACGTAGGGCTTCCATTTGGGAAGGGCCGAACTAGGATAAACCTCTTTGTCCATTTGTGTGATTGTTTCCGCCTAGTTTATACTTGAATCACACACAACACTAAGTACTAACGAATTTATTTAGTGTTGTGAAATTTCAAAGAAATCTTTTAAAAGTCAAGAAGTCCTATTCACCCCCCCTTTAGGACTTCTCTAGTGCCATTTCGATCCAACAGCATCATCGCGTGCATGCATGGCCGTGTTAGCTCAGTAGCCAGACGTCGATAATATCATGATCCTGCATCAATACTACCTGCACATGCACTTGCATGTGGCGTATTTTTTATTTACTTTGAAACATATTTATATTTCAATAATAATTACAATACTGTAAAATAAATATTATTTATATTAGTATGTAATTTAAAATTAAAATATTCTCAATATATATTTTATTCATCTAAAAGACATTGCCAAATACTTATAATTATTCAATGATATTTAAAAATATATACTTAAGTATGGTATTGTATTTTATCTAACTTATGTCAACAACTATTATAAATACTTAACACACGCAAAACACCCTCTCCGCCCCTCTCCGCCACATATTTGTGTGTAAATTTTATACTAATAAATATATAACTATATATTCTAATATATGTAAATAATTATATTTTGTATGTTTAAGATATATTCAAATATGGTATATATTTAATAATATTATATATATATATATTAATCTAAATATGTCAACGGTTCTTTTTTAACCGCTGACATACATTCCATAGATCAGCGAATATTTTAACTGCTGATATATATCTCTATAACCCAGCCCAATCACCCGCAGAAGCCCTTTCTCCCATGAAATGCTATGTGCACATTCGCATAAGAGAATTCGCCACGCTGGAATCACCGAGTCGCTGGTCATTGGTCCATGTTGCAAGCCGCCCACATCAGCCACCCATACACGTAGCCTCCTGCTCCACGGCTTCCCGAGGCGTTTCATGATGAAACCGCCTCCATCACGAAACAACGATTGTGTGAGATTTTTTTTTAAAACCCAATTTTGCCCTTCCCGCCTTTGCATGCATCATCCCACTCTTCACTCTTCAGCTTCCTCACCCACGAAAAACCTACCATCCTCTCTACAAATCCAGTGATCATCTCTCTGTAAATCCAGTGATCTTTCTCGTGCTGTATTTTTCATCCATGGCGCCTAAGAAGAGTGTGCTTATGAGCTTCAGTCGCCGCATTGCTAAGGTGGTCATGTCAGAAGAGCCCATGGAGCAACCGACGACGCTTCCTCTCCCACCCGACGTAGAGGAGGCTAATGTTTCTGTGCCAACACCAGAAGTAGAAGAAGACACAGAACCAAGGGGGGCATCCTGAGTGAGAGGTATGGTTCCTAGTGTCGAAATATGTTCCTTTTGTTCGATGTCAAATATGTCCCTTTGGGTGAGAAATAGCTATATATGTTGCAGTGAGAAATAGATTTCTTCTTTATATTGGAGGTTTATTATGTTCTAGTGTCGAAATGTTCCAGTGACAAATAGGCCTCTTCGGTTGACAAACAGGTTCTTTCCAATGACAAATAGGAACTGTTCTAGTGACAAATAGTCTCTTCGGTTGACAAATATGTTCTTTCCAATGACAAATAGGAATTGTTCCAGTGACAAATAGGTCATTTCCAGTGATAAATAGGGCTTTTCCAGTGACAAATAACTAACTTTTAGTGACAAATAGAAATTGTTCCAGTGACAAATAGGTTTCTTTGTTCAGTGACAAATAGGTTCTTTCCACTGATAAGTAGGGCATTTCCAGTGACAAATAGAAATTGTTCCAGTGACAAATAGGTTTCATCTGTTCGGTGACAAATAGGTCCTTTCCAGTGATAATAGGGTCTTTCCAGTGACAAATAACTAACTTTGAGTGACAAATAGAAATTGTTCCAGTGACAAATACGTTTATTCTGTTCGGTGACAAATAGGTTCTTTCCAGTGATAAGTAGGGCATTTCTAGTGACAAATAACTAACTTCCAGTGACAAATAGAAATTGTTCCAGTGACATAGGTTTATTCTGTTCGGTAACAAATAGGTCCTTTTTAGTGATAAGTAGGGCCTTTCCAGTGACAAATAACTAACTTCCAGTGACAAATAGAATTGTTCCAGTGAATAGGTTTCTTCTGTTCGGTGACAATAGGTCCTTTCCAGTGATAAATAGGGCATTTCCAGTGACAAATAACTAACTTCCAGTGACAAATAGAAATTGTTCCAGTGACAAATAGGTTCTTTCCAGTGATAAGTAGGGCCTTTCTAGTGACAAATAACTAACTTTCAGTGACAAATAGAAATTGTTCCAGTGACAAATATGTTGCTTCTATTCGGTGACAAATAGGTCCTTTTCAGTGATATAGGGCCTTTACAGTGACAAATAACTAACTTCCAGTGACAAATAGAAATTGTTCCAGTGACAAATAGGTTTCTTCTGTTCGGTGACAAATAAGTCCTTTCCAGTGATAAATAGGTCATTTCCAGTGACAAATAACTAACTTCTAGTGACAAATAGAAATTGTTCCAGTGACAAATAGGTTTCTTCCTGGTTCACCATTAAAATGACAAACAACTAACTTCCAGTCAAAATAGATCTCCTTGGTTGATAATTGGTTTTCATATTTTGTTGTCTCATTCTTCTGTTGTCTCATTCTTCTATTGACAAATGGTTTCCAGTGACAAATAGGATAATGTTGTCTCATTCGTCTGTTGAAAAATATTTTTCATATTTTTATATTTTTATTTGAATGTAGGGAATCCTCCAGTTATTAAAGCCCGCTCTTCCATGGCGATATATATCCAGGATAGAGATCACATGGCATTCTGAGAATGCCATAAAATGCAAATAAGGAGCACCCCTTTTTCATTTTATGTCGACAATACTTCTGGTTGTGCCTTCAGTATGAGGATGTTAGAGGATATCATAAGCACTCATTTGGTGGTAACATCTTCTTGCTGGGCAAGAAGGAGGTCCTATTTACTGTTGAGGATGTGGGCATTATCTTGGGATTGCCTAGCTTTAGACATCCCGTCCGCCATTATGGCAGCTCGAAGAAAAAGTCCAGGCTGCATGAGCGGTTTGGGGTGACCACAAATTTTGATCGGAAGAAGATGCATTCTCTCATCCAAAAACTGGTAAATTCGGATGACGAAGTAGATGTAGAGGACATAGTTCGGCTGTGCACCTTTCTTGCTATGAGATCAGCACATTCTTGTCCACAGCAGATGCTCTCCTGCTTGGATGACATACAGAGAATAAGAGAGTACAATTGGGCAACCGCAGTGCAGAAGGTAACACTACACAATTTTGACAAATTAGTTACCTCTGTAAATAATCAAAAAAGTGGTGCAACCTGCCCCGCAAAGAGAAGAAGTGGGAATGAATCCCAAGCTCATTATTTCATTTATGGTTGTGTTGCCTCCCTTGGTGTAAGTTCCTTTAACAAACTCTATGTAAACACATCATCCATCCTTGTTTGGGTTTAACTTGTTTGTTTTTTCAAGTTTGGTTCCTTGAGCACACCAGGGTGAGGCAGCCAATAAATCAGATGGCATATCCCCGCCTCTTCAGGTGGGGAACATTCGCCGGGAAAACTTCACCATTTCCTATAGCATCCCTCACCGCCAACAGGTTTTTGGAGTTTCTTTGACAATGAAATTCTTATTCAGTAATGAAGTGTGTAATTTGATGTTTATTGCCATATGATTTGCTTTTCCAGGTTATAAAAAATTTGATGGTTGAGAGGAAGGAATGGGAAACTATATACAAGGGGAACCAAACAGTCCCAGAGGACACATCAATGGTTCCTCCAGCTGCTGCTTCCTCTCTCTTCTACAGGAAATTGCAGCATCACTAAAGTCTCAAGAAGTGAAAATTGAGCAGTTAAGCACTAACCTCAATGATCAAAAGAGGTAAATTGAGGAAATAATGTGTTACATTCATAAAAGGATGAACCGGTGACTCATGAAGAAGGGGCAGTTGGGCCAACCCCTACATTTTCTGAATATGTCCATGCCCAGCCTCCAATGATGCATGATGATCCGATGACCCAACAAGAATGGGCAGCTTGCCCCCCTACATTTTCTTATATGTTCCAGATGTTGCCGATGTTCAGCCTCCAATGACGAATGATGATCAGGCTCCACCAATAGGTCATTTTGAGGAGGTTCCAACAACTACTGTTGAGGATGTTGATGCCAAGAATCCTAACTCAATGGTTCGGGTGATCAAGTAGCGTGAGGACCGGCATCCTGGTGTGTATGATCAATCCCCTTATGTACGGGTTAAGAATCTCGTTACAATGTCTGAGAAAGAAAAAGCAGTGGTAAGTCTCTAATCTATTATGTTACTCTATAACCTATTATTCCATTCATCTGAAATGAGAACATAACGTAGGCAACACAGTTGCCAGTCACTGCAAATTGGGTCTGTAAAGGGGAGTTGAAGGACGAGCAGAATGCCATTGTCGATAGCTTCCTTCAAACGTGTGGAAGTGTCGGCAGTGAAAATGAGTAAGTTGCTTGAATTTGTATGATTTCATATTTATTTCTAATTTAACATATTTTTATGTTTTCAACCTCTATAGTTTTGGAGTTTTTGAATTTGCAAATGGCTTGGTCATCTGGAAGTCACACGTTGTAAACCTCCTTTACGGATGCATGACAGAAGATACAGTTTGTGTTTTACCTTATGTTTTTATAGATAAAGTCCCTTGAAAGCCAGGTTCATTGTACTGACTATGGACCATGTACAGGTTATTGATGGATTGATTTACCTAATGAAAAAGAAGAAGAACATTGAAAATACTTATCACAAGTGGGTTTGTTTTCCAACAATTTTGGTAAATCATATCCACAGAATGTCATGCTCAAAGCAAGAGAAGGCAGTACAGTTGTTACAATGTTGTTATGAGAATGACTATTTGGAGGCCCTCTAGGAGAACAAGTGGCTATTCTTCGTGTTACACTCCCGAAATCACTGGCATTTATTTGCGGTAGACACGGAGAATGAACAATTCGTGTCATATAATTCATTGAAAAGTGGGCCCTCCACAAGGCATCTGCAAAAAAATGGGTAGTTTCTCAAACAATTTCTTTCAACTTTCTTGCTGTTGAATTATTTGTTTTTTGCAGGCCACAACTATCAGGCACATGTTGATGGAGTATGGGGCATTTCCTAGTGCTGCTAAGTGGGAACTACACTTTGACAACTAATGTCCTCAACATGCATCTGGTAGCCTCAATTGCGCGATTTAAGTAATCAAATACATTGAAGCGTTGATTAGGAGGGCATTTCCCGGATGGACCTTTACTGAGCATGACTGTAATCTCTTCAGAGCCCATTTTGCGGCCATGTTGTTAGAACTAAAGATCAATGAAAAGTTTTTGTTTATATATTTTTTTCACATTTTTCCTCTTATGTGATGCTTATTTTCGTTACATGTAAAGTGGAATATTTCTATTGTCACTGGAATTCTTGAGTCTTTGTAAAGTGGAATCTTTCTATTTGTCACTGAAAGGAATGTATTGTCACTGGTATCGACCTATTTGTCACTGGAATTCTTGAGTCTTTGTCACATGAATCTTTCTATTTGTCACTGGAATCTTTCTATTTGTCAATGAAAGGAATGTATTTGTCACTAGAATCACCTATTTGTCAGTACAATTCGTAAGTCTATGTAAAGTGGAATCTTTCTATTTGTCATTGGAATCATTCTATTTGTCACTGGTCTCAAACTATCTGTGACTGGTATCAACCTATTTGTCACTAGAATTCTTGAGTCTTTGTCACATGAATCTTTCTATTTGTCACTGGAATCTTTCTATTTGTCACTGAAAGGAATGTATTTGTCACTGGAATCAACCTATTTGTCACTACAATTCGTAAGTCTATGTAAAGTGGAATCTTTCTATTGTCACTAGAATCTTTCTATTTGTCACTAGTCTCAAACTATTTGTCATGGTATCAACCTATTTGTCACTGGAATTCTTGAGTCTTTGTCACATGAATCTTTCTATTTATCACTGGAATCTTTCCATTTATCACTAAAAGGAATGTATTTGTCACTGGAATCAACCTATTTGTCACTACAATTCGTAAGTCTATGTAAAGTGGAATCTTTCTATTTGTCACTGGAATCTTTCTATTTGTCACTGGCCTCAACCTATTTGTCACTGGTATCAACCTATTTGTCACTGGTCTCAACCTATTTGTCACTGGTATCAACCTATTTGTCACTAGAATTCTTGAGTCTTTGTCACAGGAATCTTTCTATTTGTCACTGAAATCTTTCTATTTGTCACTGAAAGGAATGTATTTGTCACTAGAATCAACTTATTTGTCACTACAATTCGTAAGTCTATGTAAAGTGGAATCTTTCTATTTGTCACTGGAATCTTTCTATTTGTCACTGGTCTCAACCTATTTGTCCCTGGTATCAACCTATTTGTCACTAGTCTCAACTTATTTGTCACTTGAATTCTTGAGTCTTTGTCACATGAATCTTTCTATTTGTTACTATGTAAAGTGGAATCTTTCTATTTGTCACTGGAATTCTAAGGTCTATGTAAAGTGGAATCTTTCTATTGCCACTCGAACCAACCTATTTTTTAACTATTTTTTAAAAAGTTTTAAGAAATTAATTTTAATTTAAATAATTAAATTTTAAGTGCAATTTTTGTTACCTTTTTCCTTGTAAATCTTTTTTGTTATCTCTCACATATATATTTTATAAAAAAATCTCATTCTACCCGTACGTAAGACCTAAGCCCCAACACCCCTTTACGTTTCACACAGCCTAGCCCCCCTTAGCCCCGCTGCCTCGCCCCCCTCACCACCTAGGTTTCCAACGAACCTGGTCCAGCAAACCTGCTCCGGCGGCGTGGGAGCCTTTGGTGATCCTGCTTCGGCTCTCCTGCTCAGGTAACCCTTCTGCTCCCATTTCCCCTCCTGCTCCCGTTCCTCCTCCGTGCGACCCCCCTAGTGGTGCATCCTGATGCTTCAATCTCCCCGCGTCTGCGATCTAAATTTCTTTCTATGAATGTGATGCTCATTTTTTTTTTTTGCAGTGGTGGGTGGCAAGGTAGAGTCCAAGATATGGATCGTATTCCTTGAATTTTTACATTCAAGAATGATGTGTATGTAATTCCTATGCATAGAGGTATGGAACTTTGTAGCATAGTTAATGATGTTTGCAGAAGATGGACACTTGTTAAAGAGCAAGTGGAATTAAAATGCCACATTCCGAAGATGAGTAACTCTGTCATGAAATTGTTAACTGGAGAGGATATTGATAGAATAATTGACATGTATGAAATCCTCAGACAAAAATTGATTAACATCGATGTTAATGTGTCTGGCTCGGAGGAGATTGTAGCTTTCTGGTCAGCAATTCTTTGAACTTTTGAAATGTTGTAGCTATTTATGTTTTTAACAAATGCCATATTTATGTGGTATATAATTTATTTGCAGAGCATCGAGAGCAATCTTCTGGAAAAATGGCGAGCCCAAGCCAGTCTCCCATTTCACCTCCACTGATGAGATATATAAGAGGACATGGTTATTGCATTGTGAGAACTAGCAAAATAGAAAGAAATCCAAAAAGAAAATTCTACACATGCAAGGTAAGCTTATCAGTTTTTCATGTAATACATGACATGGTATTAAATGACATAATATTCCTATGGTCTTTTATAGGATGCAAAATGTGATTTTTTCATGTGGTGAGATGAAGTGCAAAACTTTATGGATTCACAAATAACTTGTGGGAAAGATGAGAATGTGAAAAATCTAGAAAATCGAGTTGTAAGGTTGGAGGATGAGCGAAGGGATTTAAATTTCATTGTAAACAAAACTAAAATGGTTGTAAAGTCTTTACCAAAGGCATTTTTATTTTTGAACATTGTGGATGCGGATGGGGATGATGGGAGTGATAATGACTAACAATTCGAATGTTTTTTTTATTTCAGTTTCTATTTGTAACATTTTCTGTACTCAATACTTACCTTCAAATCCCAGGGTCAGCTTGTGGTGACCAATGCAAGATTTACATAACAGATAATGGTTCAAATAGGATCATATCCATGCATTACAGTGACAAATGCTAGATTACGTAACACATAATGGTTCAAATAGGATCATGTCCAATAATTACAGTGACAAATGAAAGAATTACATAACAGATAATGGTTCTTTTACATATCACAGAAGTTTAGAGGTCATTATTGTGGATACCACTTTTTCCGCTTTTTCGCGAGGTTCCTTCGAGACCCCGAAGAAGAAAGAAAGAACGGTCCACGAAGTGGGGGGGAATAAGAAATGAAAAACAATAAGCGTGCGTGTGTGGATATGGAGTGAAAAGAAAGCGAAAATAAAGGAAAAAGACCGTGATCGCTAGATACGCGAGGGTACCGATGGAAGATGCACGACGAAGGGTGCGAGTGGAAGAGTGATCGCGGAATACTGTTGGAGCGTGGGAGGTTGCGCGGGGGTGTGGGTTCCTCTTCCTCTACGAGCACGGCCGGCCATGGTAGAGGGTGCTTTCCGTGTTGATTACTCTGAAAAAGAAAAAGACAAAGAAAGGAAGAAGGGATTAGCCGAATGTGCAGTATCAAATTCTAAATAAATGAAATGAAATAAATGACATGGGGAACGACTCACCGTGTGGTGACTTTTAAACCCCTAAAAATAAGTATGTGTGTGTGTGTATGCATGCGTGTGTGTGTGTGAAAAGGGAGTAAAGAAGGGCCACGTGGGGCCTGGAGGAGGTAAATGAAAAGACGAAAGGGAGAAAGGGGAGGGGGTGCTTCCCCGAATAGTGAATGGCGCGGCGGCGCGGCGGACTATACGGAGGACTATCCTGCTCCAATGCACGTGAAGAAGATGGCGCTCCGAACTCCGAGAAAGGGGGGCATCGAGTCGTCGGTCTGGCAGGGCTCCGCCATGTGGAAGTCAAGAGAAGTATCCAGCAGGGCTCCGCCGCTCTGGATGGACCCCTTACAAATGACCCTCGGGGGTCTATTTATAGGCAACACAGATTCAAATCGCGTCGGGCACTGCGGACGCGAGTTTCAGAGTGAGTCGCGTCCGGTCTTGACGCTGTGATTAAAAAGTCAATCTGATTTGACAATGGATGATGATTACGGCCTGTAACCGCCTTCAGAATCGCGTCGGGACAGTATGCCGCGATTTAGAAGCGCTGCATTTCCCACTTGATTTAACAATCATAGGGCATAGGTATGGTTCATAGTCGCGTCGGGGATGGCCACCGCGTTCTTGAAACGCGTCGTCCTACCCCGCCGTGATTTCATTTTTGGCATGTGGGCTCATAAATGCGACGACTTCTGGGGTCTAGGGTTACGGTACAGGACTTAATCGCGTCGGCACGGATGGACGCAATTCAAAGATTCACAATGATTCCAGGCATGGGCGCCCTCACGTGCGAAGACTTTTGGAGCCTAGGGCCTAATTGCGTCGGCACGGTCCGACGCGTCTTTGATTTGAAACGCGTCGGCTCGACACATCGCGATAAAGACATTTCCATATTTTATTTATAAAAAACCTGCCAAAACCGACATTAGAATCGCGTCGCCTATAGCGGACGCGTTCATGAAGTCACAATGGGCAGTTTCCGTAAATAAAATAAGAAAATTCCTTATCACGTCGATGAAGACCATCGCGATTAGGACCCTTTGCCCTAGTCGCGTCCAACATGCCCGGCGCGACAATGGGAATCAATGGAATCGCGTCTGCCATGCCGGACGCGTTTCAGAATGCGTCCCCTAGACCCGTCGCGACTTCATAAACGCACCCTGAAGACCCGTCGCGACTTGAACTTGATGCCTATAAGACCCGGCGAGCCTTGGAAATGGTGGGGAAGCACCGGGGAATAATGGGTGAGATCGAGAAATATTGGGAAAACACTCTTGCAAGGCAATATGAGGGCCATTTGTGGCATTATGGAGCAATATGAATTTTTCCCGCGGTGGAGTCAAATTCGCTTGTCTACAGCTGCCACGCCTTGGCGTCTGCTTTGCAGGGGAGCGAAGCGAAGTGACACGAAGTGGAATGCAATGGAGTGAATGGAATGAAGTGAAATGAAACAAATGAAGCGTAGGGAAGTGGAGTGCAGCGAGAGCGGACTGAAAAGTAGACGCCAATGTGAAAAATAGATACGCGTAGCAATTGGGTGACTGCCACCTGATGAGAGTCTTTCACCAACACCCAAGGAAGTGACCACCAGAGAAGAAGACCTAAAGAAACAAATGTTTGGATTGGAGGAAAGTAAAGTGTGCGCATGAGGGGCACGACAGGAGGTGTGCACGAGGTACATGAAGAAAATGTGCCACGTGGGGCACAAAGGAGAGATCAACTTCCAGCGAAGGGGAAGTACCTAAGGACACGATCCGTTAGGTTGCACCATCGGGGGCGTCTGCCACTGCCTCAGGTGGATCTACGGGAGAGATCAACTTCCAACGAAGGGGAAGTACCTAAGGACACGATTCGTTAGGTTGCACCATTGGGGGCGTCTTCCACTGCCGCAGGTGGATCTATGGGAGTAAAGACGAAAAGGAGGGATAAATCCAAACAAAGATTCTTAAGGAAATCAACCGGAGGCAACAACAAAGGGAGTTGGGTACTTGACCCGGAATGAAATATTTCAAATTGCTTTGGCTTGGAGCGCGAATGGCTCTAGAATTGCATTGGAAGAGTGGTTTTCCACAGTGATTTCAATATGCATGTATGTTGGGCTAAAAGTAAAATAAGGATAAAAGAAGTAAGAAATAACCAAGGATATTATTATTACGATGGCGTTGAGTCAGGACCAGGGTTTATGCATGGTCCGTCGTCCTCAGGTGCCAAGCGTTACGGCCTATCCATGCTGCTAAGGATCCTCTGGGATAATCATTGTTTTTTATAAAATGGAACTAAAATCCCAGATTCCTCAGAGCCACAAGGTCCTTGATATGCTCTAAGGGTATATCATATAGATAACTTGATGGTGGGGCAGCAGCAGCCTAATGTAGCGCTAGATGAGGTAACTCGAATCCTGCGCTCAAAACTCATTAGCTGATAACAAACATCATTCGTTCATAGCAGTAAGTATGTATAAGTAGTCAACAACAGATGCAGCTCAAACAATTTTATTTATTTTAGCTATGAGGATAAGTCATTCTTGGCCAAAGAGTTTGGAGTTCAAGATGGGTGGAACCCATGAAGGGGAAGATTTGCGTCGATCTGGCGCAGACAGGAGGCAGTGCTTGCCTTGTGCAGCACCATCATGTTTTTTTTTTGTTTTTTTTTGGGATTTTTTGGAAGTATTTGGATTTTTGTGGGATTTTAAAAATATTTGAATTTTCTTGATTTTGAAAATATTTGAATTTTTGTGGTTTTGGAAAATTTTGAATTTTTATGTTTTTGGAGATATTGAAAATATTTGAATTTTTGTTGGAGATTTTGGGATTATTCGATTTTTTAAGGGATTTTTGAAATATTTGATTTTTTTTTTTGAATTTTGAAAATATTTGATTTTTTTAAGTATTTGATTTTTTTATTTTGGAATATTTGGATTTTTGTTGGTTTTGGAAATTACCATGACATGGCAGCATTAGGGTTATAAAAGTCGATTGCCGAGGGGTCCTTGTTACCTCCCATGTCATTAGAGAATGCCCAGAGTAGGGCGTGCATTTAGTGTGGTGCCTAGGGGCTGATTGCTAGCGGTTAACGGTGCCACTACCGAAGCCATGCCTGAAAAGGCGACTAGGTCTGCAGGGAGAAGGGAGGAAAGCTTTGAAGATAAGCTTGGTATGGGTGTTTGAAGAGTTGGGTTTGACTTACTTCCTTGGCACAACCGTCAGAAGATTCAATCTCACTTGATTATTGGGGCTTTAGAATTGATCGATGACCATTCATTTATAGGGACATACGTATGCCCGGGTCTATTTGGATCTTCGCGGGGACTTCACCGCTCTTTGCCATGCCCTATTATTTTTATTTGATTGATTTTGATTTTTTCATGCATACGACCGGGTCCATTTGGATCTCCGCGAGGACTTTGCCGCTCTTGACATGCATTTGACTTGATTTTCCATTGGTCATTTAATTTGCCCATTTGGAGACGTCCTCTTATGACGGAGTGCTTTGGGTTGGTTGCCTTGCCCAGACCACCTCTAATACCCATACTTTGGCCGAATAAGAGGAGAAACAGACGTTTGTGCCTTTCAAGCATGGCTGTGACATCGGCGGTGTCTACCGAAGCGATCGGCTTAGGGCACCGTGAAGTGTGTGTGAAGTGCCCATGCTAAGGGCAAACCTTAATGACCCAGGAAGGAATTTTGGACTCCTGGCTCGGAGCTCTCGTAACGGAAGTGCTGCGATAGCATGGCAATGTTGAAATATTCATCTTTTTATGGATTTTTGACACTGATAAAATATAATAACTTACACAATAAGATTTTGGAGGGTAAAAGGGGGACGAATGCCTTGCATTGGGGCGAGACTCAGCGGTTGAAGAATTTACAGAATTATTCAGAAATTAGAAAGATACATGGGGGCTAAAGTTCCGAAAACAGTGAGAGAAAGGTCGGATGATCTGATTGAAAATGGGGAGGAGAGAATGGCGGAAAGAGGACGAATGCCCTGCACTGGGGCGAGACTCGGAGCCTGAAGAATGTACAGATTTATTCGAAATTAAAAAGACAAGTGGGGGCTGAAGCCCTGAAAGCAGTGAGAGAAAGGTCGGAAGACCTGATTGAGCATGGAGAGGAGGGAATGGTGGAAGAGGACGAATGCTCTGCGCTGGGGCGAGACTCGGAGACTGAAGAATGTACAGATTTATTCAAAAATTAAGAAGACAAGTGGGGGCTAAAACCCCGAAAATAGTGGAAGAAAGGTCGGATGACCTGATTGAAGATGGAAAGGAGGTAGTTGCGAAAAGACTTTGGAAACTCCGGCGGGGCCGGAGGGATTTGAAGAAGAAGGAGGGCGCGATGCCCTGAGAGAGAAGAATCCGGACGGGCCGGAGGAAAGCAAGGGAAAGGTAGGCCGCGAGGGGCCAAACAAGGAGGTGCGCCGTATGGGGCGCAAAGAGGAGAGGTGCCGCGTGGGGCACAAGAAGGAGGTGTGCCACGTGGGGCACGAGAAGGAGATGTGCCACGTGGGGCACGGGAAGAAGATGTGCCACGTGGGGCACGGGAAGGAGATGTGCCACGTGGGGCACTGAATGAGGTATAAGGAGTACAAAAAGGGGCGCGATGCCCAGTATAGGAGAGGGGATCATAAAAAAGATGGAAATAAAATGCCTCCCGTGGGGAGGGAATGTGGAGAACCCACGGGAAGGTGCTGAGAAGCACAAAAGATGATTGAAATAAAAAGGAAGAAGGTGGCGGAGGCCCCCTGGTCTTTTGCCTTGCCCGGCTCTTAGGCTTTCGCTTGGGAATTGGCCTTTTGACCCTCAGGTATTTCCTCTCAAATTTTGCCCAGTGGGCGGACGGTCTTGCTCTTGTCAAAGGGATTGAATGGCTCTCAGTGACTGAGGGACTGTTGACTTCCGTTGGAGTTTTAAGCAACAGTGGCAACTCCCTTGGAATGCAGCTGATAGAAATAGTGGGGAGTTCAACTAGTGAGGTCAGAAGCAACAATGAGGGGACCGTTCCCAAGGATTGTAGAACATTTGTTATGGAAGGGGGCACGACCCCTTGATCAATTGATTGTGCCAACGATTTGGCTTTGGAATGTGTGAGCACAATCTGAATGATTGACCCCTTCACTGGAGTGGGAAGGTTCACAACAATTGTGTGAGGGGTCACGAGAGCTTGGAGGGAGAGATTCCCTATGAGTATATGGAAATGAAGCTTGTTGGCAGCTGGGATGATTGGCATATCATTGGAGGGCCTCTTAACGGCCATGGATGGAGGGGAGGACTTCCGCTCAATAAAAACGCCCGATACGGAAACAATGACCGGCATGCGGGGGATGTAATCTTGAATTTGGAAAAGCATGCCCGGCCCTGGGGATTCCTTCTTCTGTTGTACTTGCTCGCTGCTCTTTACATGTTTGCACCCGCTCCGGTGGATAGGGGTAGATACGGTGGGTGTAATGGGAGGCTGCATGGCCGGTGGAGATGTAATGGGTACGATAGGGAGATCTTGCTCGGGTTGGGTTGCCAATGGTGTTGGCGTAGTGGGAGGTATAATGGTTGGTGGAGGTTTGATAGTGGAGGGTTTGGTAAATGCAAGTGGTAGTGTGGGAGGTGTAGGTAAATGGTGTACGAACATGACCTCGGAAGGCTCATCATCGTAGCACCAAGTGGTTTCGTGGATGGGTTGGTTGTTGGCAACTTCGGCCCGAGCAACGGGTTGTGGTGGGGGTGGAGGCTGTTGTGGAGGTTGTTGTGGAGGCAGGGGGCTAGCATGGATACCGGAGCAGGTGCAACGTAGGGCGTAGGAGCCTCTTCATAGATAGGGGTGTTGTAGGGCCCAATTGGAGGTCGTTGGGTCCGAGGAGGATGAATCAGTGGACGCCTGGGTGGAGGCATGTAATGGCGGCAATGGGATCACCCATGGGATTGGACAGCTTGTTTATTTGGTTCTCCAATTCGTTCAATTTGTGGAGAAGGGCATTTTGGAGTGGAGTGGGTTGTTGCTGGGCATGTGAGGGAGTATATGGGGGTGGCCGTGAATTAGTGGGCCTTCCAAGGGATGGTCCGTACGGACCGGAGCACGGGAGTGCAAATGGCCAGGGGGCCGAGTTGATGAAGAATGTACAGGGGTATGTGCCGAAGTCGCGGGAATGTACAAAGGCGGGGGCCTAGGGGAAGAAGAGAGAGGGGGAGTCGCACCCTCAACCAAAGATTGGATCAAATTGAGCTGTTGAGGGGTGAGCTGATCTAGGGCATGCAAGATAGTCTGGACTTTGGAGTCTTGGTTGGGGGAAGGCTCTTGCCGGGTTTTGATCAGAGGTATATGTGAGGGGACATCAAATTGGTTACTGTGCAGTGTGCCCACATAACCATAGGAAGTGGATGTTTGTCCCTCACGGTGGTGAGATGGACGGACATGGGACTGGAAAGATGGAGATGCGACATTATCCTCATAGTCCTCATGATTAAAATCGACATGATAATATGGTCCATTTTAACAAGGCAAGCAATCAAACAAGGTTGAACAAAGATTAATCAGTCAAGGTGGTTCAAACAAGTTATGATGCTTAGCACTTGTTTTTAGGAGTTTCACAATTATTAGATGGATTGAAAATTGTTGTGTCACTCCAGATGAGATCCTAGTTGGGTTAAAGATGAATACTTCGGGGTGCCACTAGAATCACCTCTCACCACGCAATGGATATCTAACCCGGGTCAACGGAGTGGTACCGCCAGCTCGGTCCTCCGTGAGGGAATCCACGGGGTACAGAGTCTTACAGGGTTCCGGGAGAAGGTTCGCTAGTCCAAAGGGACGGAATGCCCAATGGAGAGCTTGCCTTCACCGGAAGGGTGTGTGGAGCCTAGGATATGAGGGAAGGAGGTCCCCTAACTAATGCAAAATGCCCTGTATGCAGCAGTTATAGCAAAAAAACGGCAGAGGAAGGTGCGTTTCTGTCAGCAGTCAGAATCGTGTCTGGTACAGCGACCGTGATTTGACTGAATCGCGTCCAGTCACCTGGACGCGGATCTGAAAGACCCAGAAGGCTTCCAGAGCCGCAACCTGGTCCCTGTGGATGGACTGTCAGGCATAACGCGTCAGCCTTGGCCGCCGCAACAGCAATAACGCGTTGGCTTGAGCCGGCGCAACAGAAAGAAGAACGAGTCGGCCTAAGCCGCCGCGATACTGAGAACACGTCGGCTTAGGCCTCCGCGACACAAAACTGAATCGCGTCCTCTATTTTGGACGCTATTCCGAAGGCAACCCAAGAATCAAAAAACAAAGCAGTAAAAGGAGAGATGTACAGGAATAACAGAGGGGGTGTACATAAAATAAAAACTAATACATACATAGATGCGTCAGACTTAGCCGCCGCTATAACAGAAACGCATTGGCTTAGGCCGCCGCGACAAAAAATAGGATGCGACCGACTTGCGCGTCACGTTAGCGATCACTGAATCGCGTCCTCTGTGTTGGATGCAAATCCAGAAGGCCACCCGAGAAAAGAAAAGAAAGCAGTAAACAGGGAAGATGCGCAGGATATGTATAGAAAGACAAACGAAAAAAAAAAATCAAACACACAGCATGCTAGCAGGGTATAAAACAAATGCAAAAAAAGAAAGTGCCACGTGGGGCACGAAGGAGGGGGTAATCAAATGGAAAGCGCAAAAAAGTGGTCCCACCGTGATCGCCAATCTGTGGATACCGCTTTTTTCTTCTTTTCCGCGAGGTTCCTCCGGGACCCCGAAGAAGAGAGAAGAAAGAAAGAAAGGTCCACGGAGATTGGGGGAATAAGAAATGAAAAATAATAAGGTGTTGTGTGCATATGGAGTGGAAGCGGAAAAAAAGGGAAAAGACCGTGATTGTCAGGTACACGAGGTACCAAATGGAAGATGCACGACGAAGGGTGCGAGAGTGGAAGAGTGATCACGGAATACCTATTGGAGTGTGGGAGGTTTTGCGGGGGGTGGGGTCCTCTTCCTCTACGAGCACAGTCGGCCATGGTAGAGGGAGCTTTCCGTGTTGATTACCCTGAAAAAGAAAAAGACAAAGAAAGGAAGAGGGGATTAGCTGAATGTGCAGTATCAAATTCTAAATAAATGAAATGAAATAAATGACATGGGGAACGACTCACCGTGTGGTGACTTTTAAACCCCTAAAAATAAGTATGTGTGTTGTGTGTATGCATGTGTGTGTGTGTGTGTAAAAGGGAGTAAAGAAGGGCCACGTGGGGCCCGGAGGAGGTAAATGAAAAGACGAAAGGGGAGAAAGGGGAGGGGGTGCTTCCCCGAATAGTGAATGGCGCGGCGGTGCGGCAGACTGTACGGAGGACTGTCCCACTCGGTTGCACGTGAAGAAGACGGCGCTCTGAACTCCGAGAAAGCGGGGCTTTGAGTCGGCGGTCCGGCACGGCTCCGCAGTGGGGAAGTCGCGAGAAGAATCCGGTAGGGCTCCGCCGCTATGGATGGACCCCTTACAAATGAACCTCGAGAGTCTATTTATAGGCAACATAGATTCAAATCGAGTCGGGCACTGGGACGCAACTTTCAGAGGGAGTCGCGTCCGGTCCGGACGCCGCGATTTAAAGTCAATCTTATTTTACAATGGATGATGATTACGGCATGTAACCGCCTTCAGAATCGCGTCGGGACAGTACGCCGTGTTAGAATCACCGCATTTCCGCTTGATTTGACAATCATAGGGCATAGGTATGGTCATAGTCGCGTCGGGGACGGCGGCCCCTTGCGTTCTGAAACGCAACGTCCTACCCCGCCGCGATTTCATTTTTGGCACGTGGGCTCATAAATGCGATGACTTATGGGGTCTAGGGGTACGTACAAGACTTAATCGCGTCGGCACGGACGAACGTGATTCCAATATTCGCAATGATTCCAAGCATGGGCGCCCTCACGTGCGAGACTTTTGGAACCTAGGGCTAATCGCGTCGGCACGGTCCGACGCGTCTCTGATTTGAAACGCATCGGCTTGACACGTCGCGATAAGACATTTCCATATTTTATTTATAAAAAACCTGCCAAAACTGACATTAGAATCGTGTTGCCTATAGCGACGCGTTCATGAAGTCACAATGGGTAGTTTCCGTAAATAAAATAAGCAAATTCCTTATCGCGTCGCTGAAGACCGTCGCGATAAGGACCCTTTGGCCTAGTCGCGCCCAACATGCCCGACGCGACAATGGGAATCAATGGAATCGCGTCCGCCATGCCAGACACATTTCAGAATGCGTTCCCCAGACCCGCCGCGACTTCATAAATGCACCCCGAAGACCCGTCGCGACTTGAACTTGATGCCTATAAGACCCGACGAGCCTTGGAAATGGAGGGGAAGCATCGGGGAAGAACGGGTGAGTTCCAAAAATATTGGGAAAACACTCTTGCAAGGCAATATGAGGGCTATTGTGGCATTATGGCGCAATATGAATTTTGCCCGCGGTGGAGTCAAATTCGCGTGTCTACAATTGTGTAGCAAAGAATGATACTTCACCAACTTGGTCATAGTTTGCAGCAGTGGGTGTTTGAATGAACTTCTTGGAAGCTCTGCTCCATTTTCTGATTTTCTCAAGGGCAGATGGTATCCGTTTCTCACGTTTTCTTCCTTTTGTTGACGCTTTTGGTGGACCTTGTACATGACAATTCGATGTAGAATATATTCTTGTGTTCGATTGCAAAGACAACCCATTCATGGACTCGATTACTTTCCCAGAATTTTTGGTATTTCAGCTACTGCTGCTATCATAAGCCTCCTCTGAGCAAGAGGCTGCTTCAGCCACCTTCATGAATTTGAATATCAAGTTAGTGTACCATGGCGATGAACATTTCTTCTCTCCTTTTGAATATCAAATGGCTGACATGCATGTCTATACCGCATATCTTTGCACCATCTCTGCAAGAAGTCTTGTTTGGTATACTGTCAATTCTGACATATTGCAATGTTAGTAAGGCATGTCGACATAAGTACCCCTTAAATTTGAAGGATCTACAAGAGCATTCCACTTCTTTTTCCTATTTTTGGCAATTACAGTGTACTCTTTTTGCATCTCCTTACATATACCTTTCAATTTAACACGTTCAAGGACTTTACTCTCAACGTCAACTTACTTTCATCTTCACAAATACGTTGTGGGTGACAAGCAGCGACCTCTATCAATTCTTGCTGGAATTTCTAAAATATAACCTAGTATATATTGTAGCAGCTTGTTTCTTAAATGGGAACAAGTTTTCAAGTATGCTTCTGTATCTAGAGACTTCAAGTCTGCTTGGTTTTCTACATCAAACCTGCTTTCAAGTGCCACTGTGTATTTCACATGAACTCAGATAAAGTAGTTTTTGCTGTGACAAATCCATCAAAAAAATGGTTTATACTCTCACTTCGTTGAGAGGTAGACATACCTACAAACACAAAACAATGTAATATAACAGATAAAGCAAAAAACGATAAACAATAGTAGTCAATAATAACCAACTAGCAAACATGTGTCCTTTAAAAAAACAGGTGCCCACTTTCTACGACATTCGTACAAACTTTTCAACCATTCATTTTGCATGGCAATTTCATACTTCGTTATCAATTCATCCCACTTTTCTTCAAATTCAAAGGTGGACGTTATGTCATAGATGCAACTTTGAAAGTCATTCATGAAATGTGAATTGGAGACGCATATGTGGCCAATTGTTTCAGGTACCTTCTTCATTATATGCCAAAGACAAAATCGATGTCGTGCCGTTGGAAATACTTGAGCTACTGCAGCCTCCATAACCTTGTCTTGATTTGTGATGATTGCCTTGCGGTGAATGCCACCATTCACTTCTAGCCAACAATTAAAAAGCCAAAAAAACTTTCAATTTTCTCATTGCTTAGTAGTGCACATCCTAGAAGAATAGACTAACCATGATGATTTACTCCCACAAATGGTGCAAATGGCATTTGATATGTGTTTGTCAAGTATGTTGTATCGAAACAGATGACATCTGTAAAGTATGTACAAGATGTTCTAGACCTACCATCAATCCAAAACACATTCCTTCATGTACCATTGTCATTAACAGCTATAATATAAAAAAAATGTTGGATCCCTAACTTGCATTATCTGAAAATGGTTTATCATTGTCTTTGCATCACCCTCCTTCAATTGTGTTTGCCTTTCTTTATCAGAAGTTTCTGCAGTCCTTCTCTGTCCACTCCAACTGTCGGATGCCCCCCTTCCTTTTTACCATGGCCGACACAATATTGGATGTGGAAATACCAACACTACTCATGTTCAGAATCTCAGCTTTCTCCGGGGTGCACATTTTACGATGTGATATCAAATACATAGCAGTTGTTGGATGAAGAATGTGATTATGCTCCAAAATTACATCATATATTATGTAGGTGTTTGTGTCTTTGTCATGTCTAACCCTCACCGATGCCTTACATCCAATCTTAGATGAATCTCTATGGCTTATCGCATCTTGCCCCTTCTAGATTGACCACCACGATGACAATTGAACCTCTTGTATATAAACACATCATTCTTTCTTCTACTGTCAGTGACTGTTATGCCAAATCCTACTCGTTAACATAGGCATTGTACAATTTTTGTGCATCTGAAATAGTTTGGAAAATCATGCCCTCAAAAGTTCAAAATTTTCTAATTCTCCCTTATCATGATTCAAATCATCCTCTACTTCAGGTGCTGCCAATGCATTGAAAGAACAATAACAAAGTTTAGAGAGATAAATAGAAAATTCCAGTGACAAATTGAAATTTTCAATGACAAATAGGTTTCCTTTCCTTCGGGGCTGAATATTTAAGGTTCAGTGACAAATAGCTAGCATTCAAAGATCAAATAGGAAATTTTAGTGACAAATAACTAAGGTTCAGTGACAAATAGGAATTTTCGGTGACAAATAAGTAAGGTTCAGTGACAAATAGGAAATTTTAGTGACAAATAACTAAGGTTCAGTGACAAATAGAAAATTTCAGTAACAAATAACTAAGGTTCAGTGACAAATAGAAAATTTTAGTGACAAATAGGAAATTTCAGTGACAAATAACTAAGGCTCAGTGACAAATAGAAATTTCCAGTGACAAATAACTAATATTCAGTGACAAATAGGAATTTTAGTGACAAATAATTACGGTTCAGTGACAAATAGGAAATTTCAGTGACAACTAACTAAGGTTCAGTGACAAATAGGAAATTTCAGTGACAAATAACAAAGGTTCAGTGACAAATAGGAATTTCAGTGACAAATAACTAAGGTTCAGTGACAAATATGAAATTTTAGTGACAATAACTAATGTTCAGTGACAAATAGGAAATTTCAGTGACAAATAACTAAGGTTCAGTGACAACTAACTAAGGTTCAGTGACAAATAGAAAATTTTAGTGACAAATAACTAATGTTCAGTGACAAATAGGAAAT
Organism: Colocasia esculenta; assembly: GCA_014218235.1. NCBI lineage: Eukaryota > Viridiplantae > Streptophyta > Magnoliopsida > Alismatales > Araceae > Colocasia > Colocasia esculenta. The sequence goes on along the minus strand of JACBKR010001534.1, from coordinate 6,110 downwards.
TTCAGTGACAACTAACTAAGGTTCAGTGACAAATAGATTGATTCCTGTGACAAATAGAAAGATTCCAGTGATAAATAACTAAGAGTAGATAGCATTCAAAAAACAATAGAAGAAGTTTAGAAACAAATAGAAAATTCCAATGACAAATAGGTAAATCCTGTGACAATAACTAAGGTTTATTCATTGATTACAGTGGCAAATAGAGTACAAATAACAGTCATAAATAGATACATATCCACTTACAATTGCAGACATGTGCAACATCCTTGTTCTCTAAATTAGGGCATATCACACAGATCTTAGTTCATTAACTTCGTCATTACTCTCATGTCCAACATCCTTATTCTCTAAATCAGGGCTTCCCAGCACTGATCTTATTTCATTAACGTCATCTTCAATAATCTCATGTATAACAGATCTCACTGCTTCTTCATAAGGTCCTCCAGGAGTCTTTTGTGCTTCTACATTTTGTTCGGGAGGTACTTCTGGGCTCTGATGCTCTGCTCTCTTATCATCATTATTTGCATGCATCTGACCATATGACGTCGGGACGAAATGCATGAACGACGTGTGTATGGCGTCATGAAGGGGTATAACAATGGCCTACTTATCTGATAAGGTGGCATAAATGGTGGTGCATCACTCCCGGCAGCGCAGTACCTAACGGCCTACCTATCTGATAAGGCGGCATAAATGGTGGTGGCATCACTCCCGTCGGTGCATTAACTGGAGACCTACACTGCATCGCCACATTCTCCACTAGCTAGACTGAGTTGTACTTTGCATGGTTTACTCTCCTTAGGTGCCATGGATGAAGAAGACAGCACGAGGAAGATCACTGGATTTGCAGAGAGATGGTAGGTTTTTTTCATGGGTGAGGAAGATGAAGAGTGAAGAGTGGGATGATGCAATGGAGGAGGCTCTTCTCAGATTATTTTCCCAAAAAGGCAGGGAGGGCAAAATTGGGTTTAAAATAATATCTCACACAATCGCGGTTTCGTGACGGTGGTGGTTCATGATGAAACGCCTAGGGAAGCCGAACCCTAGCGTGTACCAATCACCAGCGACCAGACGATTCCAGCGTGGCGATTTTACCCGTGTGAACGTGCACATAGCATTTCTCTTCCCCCTAACTCTTCGTCCTGAACCCTAGCCTGTATGCGACGATCTTCCCAACCCCGCTTAGCCTCCCTCGCCAGTCGCCTCCACTACTGGCCACCTTCAAACTTGGTGAAAGGATCAAGACTATGACTAGCCCTAGAGGGGGGTGAATAGGGCTATTAAAAATTTGTCTTGAATGGCCAATGATAACTAATGCGGAATTAAAGATATGATGCAAAGCAGAGAGAACTGAGAGGGAAGAAGGAAGCAAGCACACAAGAGACACCGATTTTATCCTGGTTTGGTAAGACCCCCTTGGTCTACCTACGTCCAGTCCTCACCAACACGATGAGATTTTCCCACTCTAAGAAATGAACACACCCGCTGTGTTAATGCGGTGCCCAGCTCACCAACACTCCGCTAGTTAACACGGTGTCTAGCTCCACCAACATAGCTGGTTGATGCGGTGCCCAGCTCACCAACAAACACAAAGCAGAAAAATTGATGAGAGAAATATAGATTGAGCAAAAAACAAATGCCAAGCTCATGAGGAAGATCTCCAAATGTTGTTGAAGCTCAGAAGCAAAAAAGATCTCCTCTAAAGTGACCCTTCTTCAGGATGTAGCAGGTGTAAGTTTTAGAAGGTGAAAAAGCTTGGAAGAAGAAGCTGTAAATCAAACTCTTGAGGGTGGCACTCTTCTCCACAAAATTCCATGCCTAGGGTTCCCCCCAGGTGTCCCTTTTATAGCTTTTGCAAAGATATATCCGTTTGGGAGAGAGTGGAAAGTGGTCTTGGTCAAAAAGGTGTTCAAACTTGCTTTTTGAACAGATCTGCATGTCAGGGTCGGCTCCACCTTTTACTAGAGTCGACTCAATTCAGCTCAAGGTCGACTCCAATGAAAGTTGGGGTCGACTCTTTTGGAACAAAAGAGCTTCTTCTGAACAGAGTCGACTCCTTTAGAATACCGGAGTCGACTCTGAACAGCTGAGCCTGATCGGGGTCAACTCCCTTTACAGGTCGAGGTCGACTCTGCATCAGCTGCATGACAGGCTGCTGAAAGGAGGTCGACTCCTTCACAATCTGGGGGTCGACTCTGAATACCTGAGCAGAACCGGGGTCGACTCCGCTACTGTAGCACTTGCAGAACATTTGTATCGAGGTCGACTCCTTTAGAAACCTGAGGTCAACTCCGCTACTGTAGCACTTGCAGAACATTTATCGAGGTCGACTCCTTTAGAAACCTGAGGTCAACTCTGCTACTGTAGCACTTGCAGAACATTTATATGGAGGTCCAGTCGCTCTTGGAAAATGTCCTACTTGCTGCACACAACTCAAGAACTTGTTAGACAACATAATGACTGTTTTGTGATCATCAAAACTCTAGGGATACAACAATCTCTCCCTTTTTAATGATGACAAAACACCTACATTGAGGGATAAACATTTTACTTAACCAATCATCCATTTGCACCAACATCCTTAAATACATCAAGGCAATATAAACATAAACATATATTTGTTCGTTCACAATATGCAATCATAAAGTTTTGATCAAATAATTTGTCATGACATATGTCCATTCATCAAAATATTGTTTTGTTTCCCCCTAAGTGTAAGCTCCCCCTATTACATGCACATAAAACATAGCACATCGTTGAGCACATATAACAAAACAAATATTTTGAACAGTCACTTCACACAAAAGTTCTCCCCATTTTTGTCTTCGTCAAAACGGAAGAAGGAAATGAATTAATATATGTTGCTTATGAAGAAGATGAACACATTCCTAATTCACAGCGCAATGAAGTAAATCGATCTTCACACAAAGGTTTAGTAAAAATATCAGCTAATTGGTGTGTGGTGTCAATAAAATTTATTCAATATCACCCCTAGAGACATGATTGTAGACACACCATTTCAGCAACATACTGAGAAAATTTCATGTTGCACCGCAATGCCTCAAAGTGGCTCTCTTCAATTAACCTCTTGAGTGATTTTCTTATTTTTCTAGATTTTCTAGGATTTTAAGGAATTTTCCTAAGAGGCTCAAAGGGTTTGTTGAATTTAATAGATTCGCATCTGGTACGGTGGACGCTATTTTGGGCATTAATCCATGGACGACAGGTCCGACGCGAATCACACTTGCCTATCTGGCATAGGCGGTTCTGATTCGTGTCCGCATTAACCACCGCTATTTAAAGTCAAACCCTACAGTCGATGTCATTAAGAGTTGTGCCTCGAAATCAGAAATGATTTTAGAAACGCGTCCAACAGGCTCGCCGCTTTTTTTTCTCCTGTCAAATCAAAAGAAAACGCGGCGCGCTGTCCCGACGTGATTTATAAGGCGGTCACAAGCTTAATCATCATGCTATCACCAAATCAAGGTTTTGTAAATCGCGGCAGCGCCGTATCGACGCTATTTATGATTTATAGGCGTCCGCTGTCCCCGACACGATTTAAAAGCTCCCAGAGCCTATAAATATAGCCCGAGTTCAACCATTTCTAGCATCTCGAACCTAATTCCTAGAGACGGCGAAGCCCTGCCGAATTGGCACCTCAACCTCCTGTAATCACGGGGATTGTGCCCCCCTCAACACGCAAACAGATATTAAATATAATAGCATGGAAACATGGATGTGATCGCCACCTAGATAGTTGCCTAATGAGAAGAATAATGTGAAGACTAACTACACTAGGAAAAGGAGAGAGAACTAGGACGGACCTGGTGTCGCGGCAGTGTTACGGTCGTGAAGAGGCTGATAACACGTCGGTTGCCATTGACGCGTCTTTGTGTCGCATCGCCTTCCGTCGTCGCGTTCTCTTCTGTGCGGGAGATGATGGATGGGACCTTCTTCCCGTCCTCCAGCCGGCTAGAGGACGAGAGCTCCTCGTGGGATCTCGCTTGGGTGCCCTCCAAAACAAAAGGAAACAAGAAAAGCCCTATTAGAACAAGTTAAGTGTAGTGTCTATTCCAAAAATGAAAAGAAAAGATGAAGCATAGTGGGAACAAACCTGGGGGTGGTTTTTAAACCCCTTGGGTATGTGGAAAACGTGGGAATGGGAAAGGATGCAACCTATCTAGAAATAAAATAAAATGCATGAAGAAATAGAGGAAAAGGGGAGGAGAGAGGAATGAGTCCCGTTAGGGTGACTCCCTGGCGTGGATGTCGTCCCAAATGTCATGCAATAGCTTCTGGGAAAGGTAGGAGTCGCCGTCCTCACGCTCCACACTCCGTGGATGATGAAATAGCAAGCTCTTGTGAGATGGAATGTGAGGGAAGGAGAGGAAATAGGAGAGCTCCGAGTCTAAGTACAGGTCAGTGGAAAATTTAGCAGCCCTTCGGGGTGCAAATCGGGGCTCTCCCGTCCATGAAGAGGCCTTGTTTTTTATAGGTTTTAGAGTGAGAATATCCCATCAAAAAAAGGATAATAATTAAAATGGGACATATATCTCTTTTAAAACGCAATGGAGAGTCCTTGGGAGCTCCAAGACAGTCCCTAGGGCCCAAATCTCGCCCAAGGGGTTGAGATAATCCCTGGAGATAAAGATAAACCCATGGGAGGATAAATAGGAGTTGGTTGCTGAGGCCAACACGTGCAGCTGCTGTCGCGGCGTATCGTAGGGCCGCGACATACTAACGCGACGGGGCGGGACGTCGCGATAGTATGCCCACGTGCATGAATATGCATGGGCTATCGCGGTGGCCCGTGGCGTCGCGACACTGAGACGCGGCGCTACGATATGACGCGTCAAGGAAGTCAATTATCTGCGAATTATCAGCCAATTATATAAAAGGATAAGAGTTATTTAGGTCCAAGGACTCTCTCCAATGATAATGGGCGGGATTTCAAGACAATTTGAGTTGTTATGAGCTCAAAACAAGGCTAATGATGGGCACAAGGTGAGTGACCAACTAGGGGCTCACTAGGATAGCAAGAAATATAGTTCAATTATTAATCAGAATCGGGTGTCTACACCTCCGTGCTATAATTCTCCTACATCCTGAGGCGGATCCCTGTCGGATCGAAAGCGCATTCTGGAGCCAAGGAGGAGAGTCTTCCACGTCTCCCCCATCGCGATCCGGAGTCTCCTTTCCTCGTACCGGCGCCGGAGCAAGACGGGCGGAGCATCCTGTTAGGCGGCATGCTGCGAGGCAGGTGCGCGTGCCAGCGTCTCACCCTGGGGCGACCTGAGAACGAGGGGTGGCGGAGGCCGGGTTGGCCAAGTCATGCCTAGGTTCAGGTGTGGACCTGCCTGCGGGTGTTGCTGAGTTGTCCAGCAGGGGGACTATACCCTGTGGTGGGTTATAAGGAAGGATGGTATCCTTACACAACAACTCGAGTTTTGGCGTAACGGCAATGCCTGAGATCCTGTATACCTGGTATCAGAGCAGGTCGTGGGTTCGATTCCCAGGGGTGTCGCTGGGGGGGGATTGTTGGGCGGCATGCTGCGAGGCAGGTGCGCGTGCCAGCGTCTCACCCTGGGGCGACCTGAGAACGAGGGTGTGGCGGAGGCCGGGTTGGCCAAGTCATGCCTAGGTTTAGGTGTGGACCTGCCTGCGGGTGTTGCTGAGTTGTCCAGCAGGGGGACTATACCCTGTGGTGGGTTATAAGGAAGGATGGTATCCTTACACAACAACTCGAGTTTTGGCGTAACGGCAATGCCTGAGATCCTGTATACCAATATTGTTGAACCACTCCTATATTTTACCCTTTTATTTTGGTGATAACAAAATTTATATTTAATTAATTATTATTAAAAATATTTAATAACATGTTTTTCTTAATAAATATAAATTTATCTGATTAATTAAATATTAAATATATTTAATACCATGATTTTTCTAATAATAAATTAAATATCATGATTTCCTAATAAATATAATTTTATGATATGATTGATGTGTGATTTGCACTAAAACGATAAATCGACGTCTATTCAATATACATCGATTTCAGTTCGCAAAAGTGCCATAAGGATTCGCTCTCATAAGGATTCACTGTCATA
>JACBKR010001533.1:0-54942 GCA_014218235.1 Colocasia esculenta | reverse complement strand
CTGTGTTTGAACAGAATCCATGAAGAAATCGTTAAGAGCATGACTTATGAAATCGTTATGGAAGAGTCGTTATGATCTCCTGAAGAAATTGATGTGATTACTTATGAAATCGTTACAGTAAGCAAATCGTTATGATCTCCTGAAGAAATCGATGTGATCACTTATGAAATCGTTACAGTAAGCAAATCGTTATAATCGATAAATAAATCGATGCGAGAGGCAAGTCGTTGTCTTCACTTATGGAATCGTTATCAAGCAAGTCGTTGTCTTCACTTATGGAATCGTTATGCAAGAAGTCGTTGTGAGAACAAATCGTTGCACTCACTTATCAAATCGTTATGGGATCGATTTCTTAACAAATCGTTACGGCCACTTAGCGAATCGTTGTGAGATCGATTTCTTAACAAATCGTTACGGCCACTTAGCGAATCGTTGTGAGATCGATTTCTTAACAAATCGTACGGCCACTCAGCGAATTGTTGTGAGATCGATTCTCAACAAATCGATGCGCTCACTTATCAAATCATTGTAGCACTATATGAAATCAGATCAAATCATTATAGCGCTTGTTACTATGGCACTTAAAACTGAAATCGATGTATATGATTAAACATCGACTTTATCATTGTAGTGCGCCAAATATTGCATCAATGAAAGACTTAGCATTTTGCTATGAGATTGATGCGACACAGATGAAACATGATATTAATGAGACTCATCATCTGTTAAAGGATTGATGCAACACAGATGAAGCAAAAATATTTATGAATACCTATATTTTGTTATCTCCGCAATATATATTTTGTTATCATATAATGCATCATATATTTTGTTATCACCAAAATACCAAGATCACAGATAACCATAGAGTGGTTCAACACAACCTAGAAAAGCTCAAGGTGTACCCAGGCGACAAGGACGTCTGAATGCTATGATGGAGACCAATCTTCATGAAGAGGGAGGTATGGTGGAAGGTACTATCTTGATCCATTCTCAACCTTCTTTCATTTTGATTGACACAGGTAGGTTTCTCTTTTATCATCTTCTTTTGCTGCCACCCTACCTGTAAAACTAGTACTTTACAATCTCCAATCACTATGGCATCACCTTTAGGTTCTAAATCAGAACTAACTCATTATTTTTAGGAGAGTGAAACCTAATTGGTGGACATAACCTCTCTGCTAATCTCATTTGCTTAGACATGCAAGGGTACACAGTATCCTTGACGTTCATTGGTGATTAAATATGATGCAAATGTAAATTGTCATCATACAAGGGTCACTTTTGCAAAACCTGATCTCCCAAGATTTCTTTCCTTGGTATCTAGTATTGTAAGCACCCTATTCTCATTTCTTCCCTGAAAGCTTCCAAGATGATCAACCAGAGTTGTGTTGCTTTCCTTATCTCCATCATAATAATAGAAAAAGGAAACCAAGTCTAGAAGAAATACCTATTGTAAAAGATTACCCTAACATCTTTCCTGAAGATTTACATGGTGTACCGCCTGAGAGGGAGGTAAATTTCACTATTGAATTGTTGCCATGAGCATCTCCTATCTGCAAAGCTCCATATCGCATGTCCCCTACATAGCTGCAATAATTGAAAAGGTAGGTCCAGGACTTTCTTGACAAAGGCTTCATCAGGCCTAGCACATCTCCTTGGGGTGCAGCAGTGCTATTTGTCAGGAAGAAGGATGGTTCGATGAGGCTTTTCATAAACTAACATCAACTGAACTAGGTATCTATCAAGAACAGATACCCATAGATGAGTTGTTCGATCAGATCTTTGGTGCACAATACTTCTCCAAGATTGATCTAAGATATGGGTATCACCAGCTAAGAATCAAGGAGGAGGACATACACAAGTCTGCATTCCGAAGTAGATATGGACACTACAAATTTATCGTCATGTCCTTTGGGTTGACCAATGCTCCAGCAGCCTTCAGCAGTTGATGAATGATATTTATAGGTCGTACCTGGATCACTTTGTAGTAGTGTTCATTGATGACATCCTCATTTACTCCAAAACCAAGGAAGAACATGAAGAACACTTGAGGATTGCTTTGCAAGTGCTTAGAGACCATCAACTCTATGCAAAACTTAGCAAGTGTGACTTCTGGTTTGAAGAAGTATCATTCCTTGGCCACATTATAACCAGGGAGGGTATCACTGTGGATCCCTCTAAAGTTGAAGCAACAACGAACTAGGAAAGACCAGCGACTGCTTCTGAAATTTGAAGCTTTTAGGACTTGTTGGTTATTATTGTCACTTCATCAAGGATTTCTCCAAAATAACAGTACCATTGACCAGACTTACGAGGAAGGAGAATCCCTTCTCTTGGATAGTCGAATTGGAAGTCAGATTTCAAGCTTTGTAAGAACACTTAACCACTGCTACTAGCGTTTCTGGTAGCTAAAGGAGGTTTCGAAGTGTACACAGATGCATCTTGAATATGTCTTGGTTGTGTTCTAATACAAAATAGAAAAGTGATATTCTATGCTTCAAGGAATTTGAAGAAACACTATGACAATTACCCTATGCATGATCTAGAACTTATTGTTGTAGTCTTTGCTTTGAAGATCTAGCGGCATTACCTTTATGGTGAGAAAATCATGGTATTTTCTGACCATAAAAGTTTGAAGTATTTAATTTCCCAGCAGGAGTTAACCATGAGGTAAAGGAGATGGTTAGAGTATCTAAAAGACTTCGACTTCTCAATCCAATACCATCTTAGCAAGGCAAATTGTAAGGCCTCGAATTCTGTTCATATTGTGTTTAATTAACTATGTACATATAGTATTTACTTATTTCTGTACATAGTATGTTATTTGTTTCTGTGCATATGTAATATATATGTTATTCTGTGCATATAATATATTTATTAAATGTGCATATAGTATTTAATTATTGTTGTGCATATCATATGTATCTATTCTATGTATGTATGTTTATTTGATATTTCTGAGTTCTACCCGAAATCTCAGTTAACGTCAACATCCCTTGACGTTAAGGGCAGGTTGATGGCAACATGTGTGCCGTTGACTGCATGGCCAGAGGATATAGACATCCAGATCAATTGCCGTCTACTTCCTATTAACGGCAGTAAAGTGGTCGTTTACTTCTTCGGCTGCGTTTGAGATTTCAGATTTGAAACGGTTGCATTTTTTCCGGAACCCGTTTAGGAAACCCACTCCCAACGGTAGGAATCCTACTCCTAGGCGCACCCCGACTATTAACCCTATAAAACTTAGGGATTTCGGCTAGGTTAGGTCCCTTGGTTGAGAGGAAAACCTAGGGTTCGTTTGAGAGAAAGAGAGAACTTTCTGTGGCTTGATCCGGCGATTGCGCAGTTCTTCTGGCAATCTTCTTCGACTGGGAGATACTCTTGGTGGTGAAGAAACTTCCCCAACTCCCGAGATCTATCTGCACAAACAGGAAGACTGGATTTGGAGTTGGAAGAGACACCTTCTTGGCTTGGCCAAGGAGGGCTTCTTAGAAAAATTGAACCCTTTAGAGGTTTTATTCCATGCAAGTAACTAAGGGTATCATCCCTAGACATGTCCCCTAGGTTCTAGGTAATTTTACATATTTTATTTTGTGTCCTGGAACCCCTAATTCTCTCTTCTTCTTTTTTGTTCGGTCTGCACTTTCTGCAGATAGGGTTGATGGCAACCTTGTTGCCGCCAAGTTCTTGTGTTGACGGCAGCAGACCGTGCCGTTAACCCATGTTGACGGCAAGGCCCTTGCCGCCAAGTTCTTCTATTTCACAGAATTGTGTTTATCATGTCTGTGTGATAATTTTTGGATTTTTGGATGTTGGATCTTGTTGTAAAAATGTGTATGGTCAGGTATGGTCTTTAGGTCAGATCATGAGTTTCTATCGAATTTCTGAACATTATTTTTATTAAATAATTTTGTTATGGTGAAATATGCATGTTTTGATAATATTTAATTCTGAACAAATAAGTTTTACTGCATGTTATTGTTGCAGAAAATTTTCATGATTTTAGAGTTACTGGTTCATGTTCTAAACTTATTAGAACTGACTGTTTTACTATCTATCGTGTTGAGTGGAATATTTTGCTAAAGTTGCATGAAATATGTTTTAAAGTTTAAAAATAGTTTTACTGCTGCGAAAAATCTGAAAAATTAGACATATGACAATTACATGTATAGAGTCTGTGGTAAGAATTTGATAACGTGAGGACTGTTGCTTTTAACAAGGGTAATTAGGCCATGTTAAGTATGATTGATTAAGAGCATGCAAATTCCACTGTTTAGCAGCATGTTTAGGTAATGTTATGATTAATTTGTCACTGTGAAATAGTCATGTTGAGTTCTAAACCTAAAATATGTATGTTTATTAAAGTGCATGTGAATGGGTTAAAAATATATGTAAGTGAATGAAACCATGTGATTAAGTGAGATAATGTGTAATATGTGCCGAAATTAACATTGTTACCATAGAAGGCTGTGGAGCCGTTGTAGAAAAGTCTCTATGGGAAGGCTCATTGTGTATGTGATATCCTGTGGGCATCAGGATGAAATCTTAGAGGTGGACAAGTACAACTGGTTAGGGTGGAGAGGGCTTCTCCCAGTTCTGCGCAGTTACCAAGATTCGTCACTATGTGCCTAGGTGACGGGTATGTCTTATGTGAATGTGTGTCCTTCTTTATGGTGGTTCAGACTATGTGTCACGGCAATTAAAGTTTAAAAGTGTAAAAAGTGTATAAATGTTCAATGTGATCATGTGATAGTGTTGTGTAAATGTGATATCATGTGAAAAGATGTGAAACATGTAAATGTGATATGTTTATGTTAAAACAACAAGTAAAGGTGTGAATATGTGTTATAAAAGCATGTGAAATTGTTAGAAATCATGCTAGGATTGCTAGTTACCTTGAGCTAATTTCCATGATTAATTTGGTTTGGGAATATGAATGATATGAATTGATATTGGCACCAGAATCAAGTAATTATCAAGTGTAGAAAGCATGTATAGGGTATTTAAGTGTATTTGCATGTTGAGATAAATCATGTGCATGTATTTCTTTCATGTTTAAAAGAATAGCATGTGTGTGATATGTGTAAGGATGTGCCTTTAGGTTGCTTGCTGGTCTTTTTGGAAGACTCATACTTGCTTTAACATACAGGTGAGACAGGTGTCCCCATGCTAGAGGAGGACATAGTGAGGAGCGATTCCGAGCGAGAGGAGTAGCTACACTTGTGGAGATATCTGTTTAGACTACATTTCTTTCATTAGTACGTGAATAATGACAATGTTATTCATATGGACTTGTATAATTGTGAACATTTGTTATTTACATTGTTGCTATATAGATTGTGAAATATGTGAATGATGATGGAATAAGATTTATCTTCTATTTCCGATGTACTCTCTATTGTATTTATGTACATCTCGACCTATTCTGTTGTGTTGGGTAAATGTCCCACTGTGACGGCGCCCTTTGTATCGATGTGGATTGGTATATTGTATCGGTATAAAGAGGGTCGTTACAGAGATTGGTATCAGAGCAACAGGTTGAGATTGTACATGAATATGCCATCATCTACACAATATTTCAAAGTCGTTATAGAATTTTTCCATGTATGTGGAAAATATCTAATAATGAATTAAAGATAGTTATGAAAATGGTTAGAACTAAGTAACTTAGATTCTAACTAATATAATTGTTTTACAGGCTATGGCAAGCCGTGGTAGGCATGGTGCTCATGCTCGAGATGACGAGCAGAGGCGTGAGGAGAGGGTGAGCAGCAGGCCCCAACACCCCAGGGTCCCACGGTACTCCCTCCACCACCACCTGTGGATTACATCATGTTCATGCAAGGCCTAGTCCAGGGAATGCAAACCCAGGCGCAGACTCAAGCGGCACTACAGGCTCAGTTGCAGGCTCAGGTTAGAATTGTTAAATAGGAGTAGTCTATTTTGTTGAATGCATGATTGCTTATGTGTTGCTTGTTGTCTCAGGCTCAGGCTCCAGCTCTAGTTCCTCAGGAGCATGGCTATGGTGGTCCGTCCATCATGGAGAGGTTTAAGAGGATGGCTCTGCCTTCTTTTAAGGGGGAGAGTCAGCCCCTCTTTGCAGAGAGCTTGATGAGGGAAGTAGAGAAGATCTTCTGGGACATTAGGTGTGTGGAAGAGGACAAAGTCAGCCTGGCTACTTACATGCTACAGGTACTTAAAGTATATGTACTTGGGCAAGGTTAAGTTTTATTTAGATGGTGCTTATGGGTTGTGTTTTGAAGGAGAGAGCCGATGTTTGGTGGGCCTCTGTAATACGTACCAGATACGAGGATGGTGCCATTGAGGTGACTTGGGCCGAGTTCACGAGGCTATTTCGGGCCAAGTTCATCCCCGAGCACATCTAGGACAAGATGGAGCATGAGTTTCTTTCTCTCACTCAGGGCTCCATGACTGTCTTGGAGTATGAGGCCAGGTTTGCCGAGCTTTCTAAATATTCTCCCCATATTGTTGCTGACGAGCACAGTAAGGCCAAGAAATATTTGATGGGGCTCAAGCCGTTAGGTCGAGGCTGGTTGCTTTTGACCACCGCACTCTAGATAAGTCTCTCAGCGCAGCATGCAGGTAGGAGAGCGAGATGGACCAATACTTGGAGGAGAAGAGGGCAGCTCACAAGAGGTCCGCACCACCTTTCCAGAGGCAAGACAGGAAGAAGGTAGTGTACCAGTCACCCCACCGTCCAGTGGCAGCTTCGAGTCAGCAGGCGGTTACACCACACTCCCCCAGCTTCAGGCCTAGCGACAAGAAGATGTGTCCTCACTGCGGAAGGGCACACGGCGGCACCGAGTGTTGGAAGCTAGCAGGGAAGTGTCTAAAGTGTGGCAGCACCGAACATCAGATCCGAGATTGCCCCAGGCTTCAGCAGTCCGTTCAGAGAGGAGCGCCAGCCCCAACAGCGGCAGCAGTAGCAGTGCCAGTGACAGGGAGACCGGGAAGGCCTCGAGCCCAAGATCGAGTGTTCACACTAGCTCAAGAGGATGCAGAGCAGGCCGAGAACGTCACAGAAGGTACGGTTCTAGTCATGGGTGTGCATGCTTGGGTGTTGTTTGATACGGGTTCTACACACTCGTTTATTTCCGAGCGATTGCCAAGCAGTTAGCAGTAGAATCCGGAGTGGAGGCAGAGGAGTTAAAAGTCCCTTTATCTGTGCACACACCAGAAGGTACGGTAGCCACCAGGAAGTGCATTCCATCTTTACCTGTGTGCATTGAGGACCGAGGCTTGTTTGGGTGCATTGAGCACAATGCCTTAGTGGATTGCAGAGGGAAGAAGATTACTTTCTGTATTCCTAGTGAGGATGAGTTCTCACATCCGTTGCCAAGGAACTTAGCGGGAAGGTTTGTGATCTCCACCATGAAGGCTAGGAGGATGGTGAACAAGGGTTGTGACACATTTCTTGCCAGTGTGGTCTTAGTTCCAAAGGCCGATCAATCACCTACCCTTGAGAAGATTGAGGTTGTGCAAGAGTTTCCAGACGTGTTTCCTGATGATTTGTCTGGATTGCCACCGACTAAGGAGATAGAGTTTACCATAGAGTTGCTTCCAAGCACCTCTCCTATCTCTAAGGCTCGATATCGGATGGCACCTACGGAGTTAGCCGAGCTAAGGAAGCAGTTGCAGGATTTGCTGGATAAGGGATTCAATCACCCTAGTGTGTCACCATGGGATGCACCTGTATTTTTTGTAAAGAAGAAAGATGGTTCCCTCAGGCTATGCATCGACTACAAGAAGCTCAACCAGGTGACGATGAAGAACAGGATCCTTTGCCGCGGATAGATGATGTGTTCGATCAGCTATAGAATGCATCGATGTTTTCCAAGATAGATCTACGGTCCGGCTACCATTAGTTGAGGATTAAGGGAGAAGATGTGTCCAAGACTGCTTTCAGGACTCGTTATGGACACTATGAGTTTCTTGTGCTTCTATTTGGTCTGACTAACGCCCCTGCAGCGTTCATGGATCTCATGAACATGGTGTTTAGACCATATTTGGATAGTTTTGTAGTGGGTTCATGACGATGATGTGTTAGTCTATTCTCCTGATGAGGCTACACACTGTGAGCATCTGAGGATTGTTCTGGAGGTTCTCCGAGAGCACAAGTTGTATGCTAAGTTCAGCAAGTGCGACTTCTGGATGGCGAGGTTCATTTCCTTAGGCATGTCATCTTAGGCGCTAGAGTTGTTGTTGATCCGGCGAAGGTTCAGGTGGTGTTAGAGTGGGAGACTCCAAGGACACTATCAGAGTTCAGAAGTTTTCTTGGCTTAGCAGGCTATTACAGGCGATTCATTGAAGGCTTTGCATCTATCACCGCACCTTTGACTAAGCTAACTAAGAAGGGTGTGAAGTATGTTTGGTCTGAGGATTGGGAGAGTAGTTCCGTTTGCTCAAGACGAGGCTTACATCTGCACCCGTGTTGATCTTGCCTAGTGGTGCAGAGGGGTTTACCATCTACTCTGATGCTTCTCAAGTAGGCCTTGGTTGTTTGTTGATGCAGCTTGCTAAGGTAGTTGCATATGGTTCTCGCCAGTTAAAGGAGCATGAGCGTAACTATCTGACCCATGATTTGGAGTTAGCAGCTGTGGTTCATGCACTGAGATCTGGAGACACTATCTTTATGGTGTCAGGTTCGAGGTGTTCACTGACCACAAGAGTCTGAGGTATCTTTTCTCTCAGAAGGAGTTGAATCTGCGGCAGAGAAGATGGATTGAGTTTCTTAAGGACTACGACTTGAGCTTTAGTACCATCCAGGGAAGGCGAATGTCGTGGCGGATGCGCTCTGCAGGAAAAGGTCATTACTCCGGCATGATTGGAAGATTCTTGAGGATGCAGCATGTGCTATGACTGGGTTAGAGCAACAGTTGTGTCAGGCATTCGTGGCTCAATTGTCTATCCAATCCACAGTTCTGGATGAGTTGATCGAGCAGTAGAGAGCTGATCCAAGGCTTCAGAAGATGGTGGGCAAGGCAGGCATTGCACGAGATGAGGACGGTGTCATTAGATTCTAGCACCGAGTTTGTGTTCCTGATGGTGTTGATGTTCGTGAGCGTGTACTTGTAGAAGCTCACAGGTCGAGATTTTCTATTCATCTAGGAAACACCAAGATGTACCAGGATTTGAAGAGATCTTTTTGGTGGTCTGGCATGAAGAATGATGTGGCCGAGTTTGTGTCCAGGTTTTAGTGTGCCTGCAGGTAAAGCCGAGCGCCAAAGACCATCGGGCCATATGCAGAAGATGGAGATACATGTATGGAAGTGGGAGGCAATCTCTATGGATTTTGTGATGGGTTTGCCCAGATCAGCCAAGGGCAATGACTCGATTTGGGTGATTGTAGATCGTTTCTCCAAGACTACTCATTTCTTGCCTATGAAGAAGAAACAGTCCTTGGAGAGTTTGGCGAGGCTGTATGTTATCAG
Organism: Colocasia esculenta; assembly: GCA_014218235.1. Classification (NCBI taxonomy): domain Eukaryota; kingdom Viridiplantae; phylum Streptophyta; class Magnoliopsida; order Alismatales; family Araceae; genus Colocasia; species Colocasia esculenta. The sequence continues at coordinate 45,487 of JACBKR010001533.1, read as the reverse complement.
CATTGTGAGGTTGCATGGTGTTCCGAAGTCCATTATCTCGGATAGAGACCCGCAGTTTACATCGAGGTTGTGGCCGGGTCTTAAGGAGGATTTGGGTTCTCAGGTGAAGATTAGTTTGGCGTTTGTCCCTTAGACAGATGCCAGTCTGAGAGGATGATCCAGATGCTCGAGGATATGTTGAGAGCGTGCGTGCTTGATTGGAAGGGTGATTGGGAGCGTCATCTACCTCTTGTGGAGTTCGCCTACACAACAGTTTTCATGAGAGCATCGGCATGGCTCCATTTGAGGCTCTGTATAGGTGACCCTTTAGATCTCCTTTGTGCTCGGAGGAGACAGGTGATAGGCAGTTGGTTGTCCGAGTTGGTGCAAGAGACTTTGGATAAGATTCAGCTTATCAGGTAGAGTTAGTTGCGGCGCAGGATAGGCAGAAGAGCTACGCCGACAATAGGAGGAAGGATTTGGAATTCGAGGTTGGCGAGCATGTATTTCTTATGGTTTCACCTACCCGAGGCGTGGTTAGGTTGGCAGGCATAGCAAGTTGAGTCCGAGATTCATTGGCCAGTTTGAGATTCTCAGGCAGATGGGAAGCGTGGCTTATAAGCTAGCTTTACCCCCAGTGCTAGCGAGTGTGCACCTAGTCTTCCACGTGTCTATGCTCAGGAGATACGTGAGAGATCCATCGCATGTCATCAGTCACGAGCCAGTGGAGATTCAGCCAGACTTGTCGTATGTAGAGCAACCAGTAGCTATCCTAGATCGGAAGGTTCAGCACCTTAGGAATAAGAGTATTGCATCCATGAAGGTGTTATGGAGAAATTTCTCGCGAGAGGAGGCTACATGGGAGCTTGAAGACACCATGAAGAAGAAATATCCCCATTTGTTTGGTTAGTATTTTCGTTCTAACTTCGAGGATGAAGTTTTCTTTTAGGGGGAGAGGGTGTAAGGCCCTCGAATTTTGTTCATATTATGTTTAATTAACTCTGTACATATAATATTTACTTATTTCTGTACATAGTATGTTATTTGTTTCTGTGCATATGTATATATATGTTTATTCTGTGCATATAATATATTTATTTAAAGAGTGCATATAGTATTTAATTATTGTTGTGCATATTGTATGTATCTATTTTGTGTATGTATATTTATTTGATATTTCTGAGTTCTGCCCGAAATCCCAGTTAACGTCAACATCCCTTGACGTTAAGGGCAGGTTGACGGCAACATGTGTGCCGTTGACTGCATGGCCAGAGGATATAGACGTCCAGATCGATTGACGTCTATTTCCTGTTAATGGCAGCAAAGTGGTCATTTACTTATCCGGCTATGTTTGGGATTCCAGATCTGAAATAGTTGTGTTTTCTCCGGAACCCGTTTAGGAAACCCAGTCCCAACGGTAGGAATCCTAATCCTAGGTTCACCCCGACTCTTAACCCTATAAAACTTAGGGATTACGGCTAGGTTAGGTCCTTTGGTTGAGAGGATAACCTAGGTTCGTTTGAGAGAAGATAAAACTTTCTGTGGCTTGATCCGGCGATTGCGTGGTTCTTCTGGCGATCTTCTTCGACTGGGAGATACTCTTGGTGGTAAAGAAACTTCCCCGACTCCGGAGATCCATCTGCACAAACAGGAAGATGGGATTTGGAGTTGGAAGAGACACCTTCTTGGCTTGGCCGAGGAGGGCTTCTTCGACAAATTGAACCCTTTAGAGATTTTATTCTAGGCAGGTAACTGAGGGGTATCATCCCTAGACATGTCCCCAAGGTTCTAGGTAATTTATAAATTTTATTTCGTGTCCCGGAACCCCCAATTCTCTCTTTTTATTGAGTTCGGTCTACACTTTCTGCAGACAAGAGGATGACGGCAACCTTGTTGCCACCAAGTTCCTGAGTTGACGGCAGCAGACCGTGCCGTTCACCCATGTTGACGGCAAGGCCCTTGCCGCCAAGTTCTTTTGCTTTCACAGAACTGTGTTTGTCATGTCTGTGTGATAATTTTTGGATTTCTGGATGCCGGATCATGCTGTAAAAATTGTGTATGGTCAAGTATGGTCTTTAGGTCAGATCATGAGTTTCTATCAAATTTTTTAGCATGATTTTATTTAATATAATTTCGGTTAAGATGAAATATGCATGTTTTGACAATATTTAATTCTGAACAAATAGTTTTACGGCATGTTATGGTTGTAGAAAATTTTCATGATTTTAGAGTTATTGGTTTCATGTTTAAACTTGTTAGAGCTGACTGTTTTACTGTCTATCATGTTGAGTGGAATATTTTGCTAAAGTTGCATGAAATCTATTTTAACGTTTAAAAATTGTTTTACTATTGCGATAAATCTAAAAAATTAGACATGACATATTACATGTATAGAGTCTGTGGTAAAAATTTGATGCTATTTTGATACCCGTGAGGACTGTTGCTTTTAACAAGGGTAATTAGGCCATGTTAAGTATGATTGATTAAGAGCATGTAAATTCCAGTGTTTAGCATCATGTTTAGGTAATGTTATGATTAATTTGTCACTGTGAAACAGTCATGTTGAGTTATATACCCTGAAATATGTATGTTTTATTAAAGTGCATATGAATGGGTTAAATAGTATATGTAAGTGAATGAAACCATGTGATTAAGTGAGATAATGTGTAATATGTGCCAAAATTGACACTGCTACCATAGAAGGCTGTGGAGCCGTGCTGTAGAAAAGTCCCTATGGGAAGGCTCATTGTGTACGTGATATCCTATGGGCATAAGGATGAAATCCTAGAGGTGGACAAGTACCATTGGTTAGGGTGGAGAGAGCTTCTCCCGGTTCTGCGCAGTTACCAAGATTCGTCACTATATTGCCTAGGTGACGGGTATGTGTTATGTGAATATGTGTCCTTCTTTATGGTGGTTCAGACTGTGTCACGGCAATTAAAGTGTAAAAGTGTATAAATGTGCAATGTGATTCATGTGATAGTGTTGTGTAAATGTGATATCATGTGAAAAGATGTGGAACCATGTGAATGTGATTAGTTTATGTTAAAACAGCAAGTAAAAGGTGTGAATATGTGTTATAAAGCATGTGAAAAATGTTAGAAATCATGCTAGGATTGGTAGTTACCTTGTGCTAATTTCCACGATTTATTTGGTTTGGGAATATGAATGATATGAATTGATATTAGCACCATGAATCATGTTAATTATCATGTGTAGAAAGCATGTATAGAGTATTTAAGTGTATTTGCATGTTTGACATAAATCATGTGCCATGTATTTCTTTCATTGTTTAAAAAAATAGCACGTGTGTGGTATGTGTAAGGATGTTCCTTTAGGTTGCTTGTTGGGTCTTTTTGGAAGACTCATACTTGCTTTAACATACAGGTGAGACATGTGTCCCCGTGCTAAAGGAGGACATAGTGGGGAGCGATTCCGAGCGAGAAAAGTAGCTGCACTTGTGGAGATATCTGTTTAGACTACATTTCTTTTTGGAAGACTCATACTTGCTTTAACATACGGTAATAAAATCCGTCGGCAATCCATCGAAAAATACCGACCGAATATTCCGTTGAAATTGACGTCGGTAATTTCCGACTGAAAACATCAGAAAATTTTGTCAGAAATTTAGTCAGTATTTCTCGACCAACCACTATCAGAAAATCCGTCGAAATTTTCTTCGGTAAATTCCGACAGGAAAATCCGTCAGAAATTATCCGTCGACACTTTAGACAGAAATGCCGACGGTTTTGTTCCGTCGGTAAACTGCATTTTCCGACGGCCATCTATCCGTCGGAAAAGCCGTCGGAAAATCCTATAAATTTTTTTAATAAAAAATAACAATGATTTTTCAAACCTGCTACAATACAATATTCATACATTTCACAACAAGTACTCACATCAATAGAAAATCATAAAACATAACAAATATAAAATCATACACAAAATAAATACTAAAAATCAAGACAGGTCTGCTGGATCGTCTGCTGTCCCCGCCTCATGATCGTCAGGTGCCGAGGTGGATCCTATATTAAAAAATAAGAATATGAAAACATTAATAAAAATTAATATACATACATTATTTTCAAAAATTAAATTTAGAATATGTGATTATTTCTCAAGTTTAATTAGACACTATTCTTGATCATTTATACTTGGGTTTTTTTAGATTAGTGATTTGAGCGCCGAACCCAATCCGGGAATCCAAATCGGATTCCGTCAGTTCGCATACGTCAATTTAACCCACCCGGTTGTGTCGGAGCAAACGACACACCGATCAGATCCCTATTTAGGATTTGGGACCCCCGGGTTGTGTGTTTTGACCCTTTAGACTTGAGTTTTTTTTAGAACCGTCATTTCAACGCCCAACCCAATCCGGGAATCCAAATCGAATTCCGTCAGTTCGCACACGTCAATTTAACCCACCCGGTTGTGTCGGGTGAACGACACACCGATCAGATCCCTATTTGGGATTTTGGAACCCCGGGTTGTGTGTTTTGACCCTTTAGACTTGGGTTTTTTTTAGATCCGTCATTTCAACGCCCAACCAAATCCGGGAATCCAAATCGAATTCCGTCAGTTCGCACACGTGAATTTAACCCACCCGGTCGTGTCGGAGCGAACGGCACGCCGATCAGATCCCTATATGGATTTTGTACCCCCAGGTTGTGTGTTTTGACCCTTTAGACTTTGGTTTTTTTTAGATCCGTCATTTCAACGCCCAACCCAATCCGGAATCCAAATCGGATTTCGTCAGTTCGCACACGTCAATTTAACCCACCCGGTCGTGTCGGAGTGAATGGCACACAAATCAGATCCCTATTTGGGATTTTGGACCCCCGGGTTGTGTGTTTTGACACTTTAGACTTGGGTTTTTTTTAGATCCGTCATTTCAATACCCAACCCAATCTGGGAATCCAATCGGATTCCGTTAGTTCGCACACGTCAATTTAACCCACCCGGTCGTCTCGGAGTGAACGGCATGCCGATCAGATCCCTATTTGGGATTTTGTACCCCCGGTTGTGTGTTTTGACCCTTTAGACTTGGGTTTTTTTAGATCCGTCATTTCAACGCCCAACACAATCCGGGAATCCAAATCGGATTCCGTCAGTTCATACACGTCAATTAAACCCACCGGTCGTGTCGGAGTGAACGGCATGCCGATCAGATCCCTATTTGGGATTTTGGACCCCCGAGTTGTGTGTTTTGACCCTTTAGACTTGAGTTTTTTTTAGATCCGTCATTTCAACGCCCAACCCAATCCGGGAATCCAAATCGGATTCTGCTAGTTCACACACGTCAATTTAACCCACCCGGTCGTGTCGAGTGAACGACACGCCGATCAGATTCCTATTTGGGATTTTGTACCCCCGGGTTGTGTGTTTTGACCCTTTAGACTTGGGTTTTTTTTAGATCCGTCATTTCAACACCCAACCCCATCCGGGAATCCAAATCGGATTCCGTCATTTCGCACACGTCAATTTAACCCACCCGGTCGTGTCGGAGCAAACGGCACGCCGATCAGATTCCTATTTGGATTTTGGACCCCCGGGTTGTGTGTTTTGACCCTTTAGACTTGAGTTTTTTTTAGATCCGTCATTTCAACGCCCAACCCAATCTGGGAATCCAAATCGGATTCTATCAGTTCGCACACGTCAATTTAACCCACCCTCACATCATTCAAGTACCATACATATGATACATACGTTATATGGAGAGTCCAAAAGCTAATGGTGTTGGCCCGACTAGCTTGGCAACTCGATAACCTAGAGGAGGGTGAATAGGTTTTTTGCACAAAATAGAAACTGAAACTTAAACATAGAAAAAATATCACTTGAAAGTTTGGTTAGTTTAGTGTGATGAAGAGTAGCAGTGCGGGAGCAAATAAAAACAATCACACAAAGGACACAAGGAATTTATCCTGGTTCGGCCCTTCCCACATGGAAGTCCTACGTCCAGTCCCCAAGCAACCTCTTGGGATTTCACTAACCAAGGGTACAGTCCCCCTCAAGGACACTACAACACCCTGGATACCCCACCAGGTCTTCTTCTCTTTCCCGGGCAAGAAGGCTGCCCACTTCTCTTACAGGTAAAGAAGCCAACCTCCTGGTACAAACCCCAGTGCGGTTCTGCTAGACACTAACCCCTAGCTAGGTTCTATACTGTATACAGTCCTACAGCTGGACAGGAATCTTTCTTAGAAAAGAAAGATCAGACCGAGAGCTATTACAAGATGAATCACTAAGAACTCTAGCTCACAGTCACAAAACTCTCCCCAAAGATTACAATGAGCGCAGAGAGAGAGTGAAGAGAGAAAGAAAGCTGAAGGCTTGAATGCTTCAGATGCTTGAACACTTCTTCTGGGATCAGGCTCTTTCTCTCTTTTCATTTGAGTGTATGTGGAGTTAAGGTTCCTACTGGTTGTACACTCCTTCAAAGATATTCAGGAAGGCTCACTGTCTTTTCTTCAGCCATGATTCATTATTTTATGAGCGGCTTTTGAATAGATCCGTTGAAGAGATCCGTTGGAGTTCTAACTGTTGCTCATCTTCTCTTCATTTATCTTAATCAGACTCTAGTGGTCTTCAAGGTCTGTCAGCATAGAAGAGAGTGTTAGCATAAAAGAATGTTTACAAGATAACAGTGCATGCTACTATGATTCTGCTACCATGATAAAAATAGAAGTTCATAATTTTTCTGACAAGACTATGAAATAGGCATGCAGCTTTTTCTGTCAGAAGATATTTGACTTGCCTTTAGGCGCCAAACATATTTGAAATATAAAGGCAATCTTTGTTTGAACAGAATCCACGAAGAAATCATTATGTGAAGAGTCGTTGCTCATTTGTAAATAAATCGTGTGTGCTACTAAGAAAATCATTATGATGTTTAAATGAATCGTTACAGTGATCAAAGAAATCGATTAAGGAACAAATCGTTGTTCTCTCCAAAGAAATCGATGTGATCACTTGACAAATCGTTACAAGAAGCAAATCGTTATGATCACTAAAGGAATCGTTATGCAAGCAAATCGTTATGATCTCCTGAAAATCGAAATCGATGTGAGAAGCAAATCGTTATGATCACTTGAAGAAATCGATGTGATCACTAAAGGAATCGTTATGCAAGCAAATCGTTATGATCTCCTGAAAATCGAAATCGATGTGAGAAGCAAATCGTTGCGCTCACTTATCAAATCGTTATGAGCCTTATTGAATCGTTGCGAAGGCAAATCGATACGGTCAGTTAAGAAATCGTTACAAGACCTAAATCGATGTGAGCCTTAATGAATCGTTATGAAGCGCAAATCGCTGCGCTCTCTTATCAAATCGTTATAAGCCCTAAACGAATCGTTATAGCACTTATAAATCAATTAAAACCAAATCGTTGTAGCGCTTATAAAATCGATCAAAATAAATCGTTGTAGCGCTTATTAATTTGGCACTCGAACTGAAATCGATGTATATAAGGATTAAACATCGATTTTGTCATTTTAGTACGCCCTATTGCATCAATGTGAGACTCAGCATTTTGCTAAGAGATTGATGTGACACAGATGAAACAAAATATTCAATTTAAGTTACATCATAAATTTTGTTAGCACCAAAATATGAAGATAATAAAGAGGGTTCAACAATCTCCCCCTTTTTGGTGATGACAAAATTATGAGATTTTCTTACTTAAAAATACTATAGAAACTACAGAAAATTCACATGACATACATACTCTCCCCCTTTTTGTCACTAACCAAAAAGGAAGGATCTTACCATCCATCTTTCTCCCCCTTTGAGAGAATTTCTTACCATTGAGGGGTTCAACAATGAATAACTCCCCTTTAAAAAGGCTCCCCCTGAGCATGAGACTCCCCTTTAAAGAAGGCTCCCCCTGAGCATGAGACTCCCCCTAAGAGGGAAGTCAGATCTTATTGGTCTTGACCTTTCTCATGTTATTTGTCAAGTCTTCAGAATCATTGCCTTCATTTATCTTAAAAACTTGCAAATTGTTAGTAGCAATATAATAAAACAACATTTGTGACTACTCCTTCTTCAGATGAGAGTTGGATGAGAGAGTTGGCAGTCACCCTTGCCTTGAGCATCCTTGATCCTGATGCTCCAAGGCTATCCTGCAAACAATCTTATTCAAAAATAGGTACCCAATTCTTTTGGGTCCTTGATGGTTAGATGCATAAAAGTATCCTTTCGGAATCCAAACTAGGTGCCTTGTTGTGCAGGTATTCACAGTGTGTCCTAATTTATTGCAATGAGAACAACAATGAATGAAATCTATTTTGCAAATCTTACTATTTTTATGATGTCTGTTTAGGATATAATTTTGAAAATATTTTCTTTTACGGGGGCCTTTTTGTGAGGCAACTTGGTTTCTTTTACAAATTTCGGCAAATGATATTTTCCTCAATTATGGCTTGTTTTTCTTTTTCAGAGGAATGTATCCAAGCCCTTGTTTATTATTTCTAGATTTTGATCCTCTTAAGCATAGAGCTAGAGATGTTTTTCCTTGAGTTAATTTCTTAATTGATTCTTTTAAATACATATTTTCTTCAGTTAGAGTTTTATTTTTCTTCTAACTCTAACTTCTCATTATTCTTTCTTTTCAAATCTTCATTTAAAAGATGATTATTATCTTTACTGACCTTTAGTTGTTTTTCCAATTGTTTCAATTTGATTTAAATCAGAAGTAGTTTTTCGAACAAGTAAGGTTGTTCTTGATATTTTCAATATTTTACAACAACCTTGTGTTTATCATAAAGTTCATTAAAGACTTCTTCCAAGTCTTCAGATTCTGACCTTGAATTTTTGCATGAATTAAAGAATGAGTCAGAATGTACCTCATCTAGTCCTACCATGAGGGCTAGATTTGCTTGCTCTTTCTCTGAACTTGAGCTTGATGAGTCTGAGCTTGTGTCATCTTCATTTTCCCAAGCAACCGCCATGACTTTCTTTTGAACTTCTTGTGCTGCTTCTTGGACTTCTCGGTTTGATCAGTCTTCTTGAGTCTTGGACAGTCTGGTCTTAGATGTCCAAGTTTTCTGCATTCATAGCAGACATGTTCTTTCTCCTTTTTCTCTTTCCTTTGGATCCTTCTTGATCCTTTTCTTCTTCTTTAAAATCTTCTGAAGTTTAGACAGTACTTCATCAACATCACTGTCTTCAGATCCTGCAATTTTTGAGCTAGAAGAAGAGGAAGTGGAAGGAGCAGCTACCACTTTAAGAGCATTAGTACATTTCTTCTTAGATGAGCTTTCAGATAATCGCTCCATATTTATTTCATGTGCTATGAGAGAACCTATTAAATTATCAATCGATAATTTGGTTAAATCATGGGCCTCTTCAATAGCAGTTACTTTAGGTGTCCATGAAATAGTTAAGAACCTAAGTATCTTCCTAACAGTTTCTTCTTTGGAAAGAGTTTTTCCAAGAGAATTTAAACCTACTACTATGCTTGAAAATATTATACATAGTAGTAATGCTTTCATTTGGAAGCATTTTAAATTGTTCGTATTGTGAAACAAGAATATCTATTCTAGTTTGTTTCACTTTATCCGTTCCTTCATAATTTATTTGTAGTTTATCCCAGATTTTTTTAGCAGATTTGCATGCAGATACTCTACTAAATTCCTTTTAGATAAAGCACAACATAAATATTTTTTTTGCTTTAAAATTAGAGATTGTTTATTTTAATCAGCAGGGGTAATGGCAGTAGTGCCTTCAATGGAACAATAATAAAGTCACCTACCTCAATACCTGCCACAGATCAAAGTCTGTGCCTCGAATGAAGCATTCCATTCTCATCTTCCAATATGGTAGTCATCCTCTCAATCAAAGAATGGAGGTCTGGTGACTGATTGTCCTTCGCATATCCTTGAGATGCCATGGATCTTTGCTCTAAGATCGTTTGATCTTCTTTGAATGTTCAGAGACCCGCTCGGATACCACTGTTGGCCCGACTAGCTTGGCAGCTCGATAACCTAGAGCGGGGGTGAATAGGTTTTTGCACAAAATAGAAACTGAAACTTAAACCACAGAAAAATATCACTTGAAAGTTTGTTAGTTTAGTGTGATGAAGAGTAGCAGTGCGGAAGCAATAAAAACAATCACAAAAGGACACAGGAATTTATCCTGGTTCGGCCCTTCCCACATGGAAGTCCTACGTCCAGTCCCCAAGCAACCTCTTGGAATTTCACTAACCAAGGGTACAGTCCCCCTCAAGGACACTACAACACCCTGGATACCCCACCAGGTCTTCTTCTCTTCCGGGCAAGAAGGCAGCCCACTTCTCTTACGGTAAAGAAGCCAACCTCCTGGTACAAACCCCAGTGTGGTTCTGCTAGACACTAACCCCTAGCTAGGTCTATACTGTATACAGTCCTACAACTGGACAGGAATCTTTCTTAGAAAAGAAAGATTAGAACGAGAGCTATACAAGATGAATCACTAAGAACTCTAGCTCACAATCAAAAACTCTCCCCAAAGATTACAATGAGCGCAGAGAGAGAGAGTGAAGAGAGAAAAGAAAGCTTGAAGGCTTGAATGCTTCAGATGCTTGACACTTCTTCTGGGCTCAGGCTCTTCTCTCTTTTCTTTGAGTGTATGTGGAGTTAAGGTTCCTCACTGGTTGTACACTCCTTCAAAGATATTCAGGAAGGCTCACTGTCTTTTCTTCAGCCATGCTTCATTATTTATATGAGCGGCTTTTGAATAGATCCGTGAAGAGATCCGTTGGAGTTCTAACTGTTGCTCATCTTTCTCTTCATTTGTCTTAATCAGACTCTGGTGGTCTTCGAGGTCTGTCAGCATATAAGAGAGTGTTAGCATAAAGAATGTTTACAAGATAACAGTGCGTGCTACTGTGATTCTGCTACCATGATAAAAATAGCAGTTCATAATTTTCTGACAAGACTCTGAAATACGCATGCAGCTTTTTCTGTCAGAAGATTTTGACTTGCCTTTAGGCGCCAAACATATTTGAATATAAAGGCAATCTGTGTTTGAACAGAATCCATGAAGAAATCGTTATGTGAAGAGTCGTTGCTCATTTGTAAACAAATCGTTGTGTGCTACTAAGCAAATCATTATGATGTTAAATGAATCGTTACAGTGATCAAAGAACTCGATGTAAGGAAACAATCGTTGTTTCTCTCCAAGAAATCGATATGATCACTTGACAAAACGTTACAAGAAGCAATCGTTATGATCACTTGAAGAAATCGATGTGATCACTAAAAGAATCGTTATGCAAGCAAATCGTTATGATCTCCTGAAAATCGAAATGATGTGGAGAAGCAAATCGTTGCACTCACTGATCAAATCGTTATGAGCCTTATCTAATCGTTGTGAAGGCAAATCGATACGGTCAGTTAAGAAATCGTTACAAGACCTAAATCGATGTGAGCCTTAATGAATCGTTATGAAGGGCAAATCGCTGCGCTCTCTTATCAAATGGTTATAAGCCCTAAACGAATCGTTATGGCGCTTATAAAATCAATTAAAACCAAATCGTTGTAGCACTTATAAAATCGATCAAAATAAATCATTGTAGCGCTTATTAATTTGGCACTCGAACTGAAATCGATGTATATAAGGATTAAACATCGATTTTGTCATTTTAGTGCGCCTTATTGTATCAATGTGAGACTCAGCATTTTTCTAAGAGATTGATGCGACACAGATGAAACAAAATATTCAATTTAAGTTACATCATAAATTTTGTTAGCACCAAATATGAAGATAATAAAGAGTGGTTCAACAAATGGGTGAAACAAGCGTGACGTAAAGATAAATGAAGAGTAAGCATACATGAATATCAAATAAATTTGAGCACTAATAAATACTTAATGGTATTGAACATTAAAAAACAACACAAACGGTGATGTCTCATATTAGGCCACCACCACTGATCGACTCTTTATTCACCAGCTTCTCATTAGATTTCTAGGTTTGAACTAACCACTGATATCCTTAAATATAGTTTTCCAAATACATCTCTTCGTACATAATGGAAGACATAACTTTCAGAATGTCAAGTTCTTTGACACAATTATTTCCACAAATTTTGACTAGTCTTTCCACTAAACATGTACATACTACCACACCAACTGCATTGTAAGATTACAGAATATCGCAGTCCTTTTTCATCTTGAACAATAACATAAATCCACTTTTGTTTTCTAAACTTTGTCTTTTCTTTCCGAATAATCTTTATGATTTTCTTCATCTTCTCTTTCACCAAAAGTAAACCATCATGCAATCTTTGAATATCCATCGGTAATATTTTTCGTTCAAACAAACACGTACTTTGATACGTTGGACATTTGTTCTTCTTTGAGTCTAATTTCCAATAGCGAACTATCATCACTAATTAGAAAAAAAATTGATAACAATTTATTCATGAGTAAATTAAAATATGAAATTAAATCATAATATGGTAAATATGAAGAATCAATCCAATGGCTACAAATAAACATACGAATGTTGAAGGATTAACTTGCAGTGTGAAATATGTGAAATTAAACAATATGTTTAACAAAGAAAGTCATTACATTGTTTATTTTCATGTTAAGCGTAAAAAAATACACAGCGAGCAAGATAAAAAAATAACTTCGGTTACCAAAAGCTTTGAATATAAGCATTAGGAGAAGGAACTTGTAGGTCGGATCTAATTATTAGAAATTTTACAATACACGCACACCAAACATCAAGGTGTTAGCTTATGTTCTATCCACAGTCCACGCACATAAGTACAAGAAATATTGATAAAAGGTGCACAGCTCACACTCATGTTCTAAATCAAATAATTAAAATAATAAGTTTCTGTAAAAAAGATATTACAAACTTGAAGAATAAAGTTGTAGATCTGTTGATCAGAAACTTTAGATTATTGCAAGGTGTAGCAACAATTTATGAATTGTTCTTCAACAAGATGCATAGGAATTTTCTGAACCGCCTTCTCCCTTCCACATCTAAAATGATGACTTTATATATTAGGGCAAGTTTAAACCTAAAGGCTTTATATATTATATTCCCATAGTCTCTGCATTTTTTCTCATGTCTATCTCTGTGCAGATGATGTGTTGATGGACGTTTAAACCTAAAGGCTTGCAAGAAATTCTCAAAGGAGATTCTAGCTGTATCTGAGGTAGATGTGCATAAGATGATAGAGGATTTTAAGACACATTTTGACAGGGGGAGCAAAGAATTGGATCGAGCCTTATTTTCTAATCCTTTTTGTGTTCTGAGCTAAATTTTGTTAGATCTGAACTCTGAGCGATAAATGTGTCTGAACGATAATGTGTCTTTTTATCTTCTTTTTAGGTAAGTTCGTATATAGAGAGAGGGAAAGTAAGGAGGGGCGTGGTTTGAACTCGCACCACCGGCTGTCTCCCCTCATTTGGGTAGTAGAGGGGGCAACCACTACATTGTAGGATAGTTTTTTGTATCTATTTATCTTGTGTGCATGTGTGTGCTTAATGTTACGGCACCATGGGGTGTTTGGATTGTGTGTAGATATGTGTTTGTAATTTCAAGAAGAGAGGAGATCCTCTCAGTACCGAGTTGAGAGAAGTCCTCAATATTAGAAGAGTATTATGAAAAAATCTCACTCAACCCCACCTCAGCACGAAGGAAGTTTTTTCATAAAATATCCCTCTAATACTGAGGAGTTCTCTCCAACACAGTATTGAGAGGATCTCCTCTCCTTCGAAAAAGTTAATGTAAAAAAATAATGTGTTAAACCTCACTTATCGTGGTAGCTAGGTAGAAGTTAAATCTCACTTGCATGAGATTAAACCACCTTACAAATCATGATATCAATATGATGTGATATCCTCTTCTTGTACCCTCATTCTTGGTGTTTTCATTAACTTTTCATTGAATTGGTTGTTTAAGCAGTAAAATTTCTACATCTATAAATTATTTAAACGCAAACTCAATTCACATTTTCTCTTGGTTTGCCACTACCTTGACCTTCTATAGTCATTGATTAAAAACTAAGAATATTTTCATGTAAACTATTTTTACAACAAAATTACAAATCTGGCAACCTTATTAAAATATTATTACACATATCATTGTGTAGCACCCTCATTATACCGGTACGGTTATACCAACCCACGTCGGTATAGCGAGTGTTGCCACAGTGGGACATTACCCAAACGATACAAACAGTGAGATACACGCGAATATACGAACAGAGTAGCGGAAGTAAAAGACAATTGTCTTCATTCATTCATCATCCACATTTAAACATACATGATTGATAACAATTAAGAACTAAAAGTCCACATAATTCATTGCTGGAAATTTAGTACTCAAATGTCCACACTACACATCCTTTTCATGATAACTCTAATACAATGTTCAAATTACATACTATGAATACACAAGTCACAAGAAACTCAAGGACTAATCTCCGTGCTCGGAGTCTCCACTGTCTCCTCCAACGGTGCCACGTCACCAACTACACCTATACGCCGAAGCAAGGAGTGAGTCCAAAGAGATCAGCAACAAACTACTCTAACATACACGTATATGTCATAGCGATTTCTACATGCACATTCGAAATTGCAACACATGGCATGCTAGTCATTTGAAAGTTTCAACCTATCATGAGAGTTTACATCTTTTATACATAGACCATGCTTTCAGATTTCTAAAAGTAAAACTTACCTATCACATGCTCTCTATTCAATTACTCATGAAATTTTGCCCTTAAGGAACCAAGACATGAGAGCTACCAACATGATCATTGTGCATATATAAAAGGAAACACAACTAGCATGGTTTTACATGTTCTTAAGCATACGTAGACATTTTCACATGCTTTAAGTTGCTGGTTTCACATGGTTTAATGGCTGTAAACCTACACATGAGAGCTATCATGTTGCTTAAACATATCATGTTGAACAACCCATCAAGCTATTTCGTACCCGTGCTCTCATCAATTATCCTAACATGGATTCTAGACAATTTTGCACATATACATGATGACAACAACATGATTTATGATTTCACATGGTTTCAGATTGTCTCACATGGATTTCAATGTCATATTCTTACCTTTCTAGTTTCACATTTTCCTACACAAGTTTCCCTTTTCTCATGGTTGCACTTTACACATACACATTCACATTGTTCACTTACACAGAAACACATAAACCATACACATTACACATTACACATTCACATTTTAGTGCCGTGACACATAGTCCAAACCACCAAAGAAGGACATATACACATCACATTACACATAGACGCCATCTAGGCAATTCAATGGCGACTCTTGGACTGCGCAGACCGGGGAGAACAAGTCTCCACCCTAACCAGTGGTACTTGTCCACCTCCAAGATTTCCCCTAATGCCCTTAGGGTCACTTACACATTGAACTTTCTCAAGGGGACTTTTCCCTGATACAGTTCCACTGCCCTCTACGGAAGCAATGTCACATTGCACAGTTACACATTTACACATTTTACCGATTTTCACCATGGTTTACACCTATCACTTTTCATTCCATTCGCTTTCTCACTGACATGCATGTCTCGATTTCCTGACATGGCACTACAGATTTCAGGAGTTTAACACACAGTAATTGCACTAATCAGGTTGGGTTAAACAATATCTAATCACATTACGATAACATGCGTAGATCATTACATTTCACATGGAAACTACATAACTCCTTATATACTGGACCAAATGACCTGAAATTTTAACCACATGCTATTTTCGGGTTCAAGATCATACATTCAATTTTTCAGATTTTTCTGAGCTAAATAGAATTTACAGAAAATCAAATACCTATTTCGCATGTCATTCACAATTTAGGTTGACATGGAGTTTAACACATCATGCATTTTTACCACTTACTGTTTGAACAGAGACTACTGTATATACATGACCTGAGAATACAAAATCTACCCTAAATCATACAACTATAGATCGATCACCACAAATCATTCTTACATGCCTCTCTATTTACCGAACCGAATTTATTAGCATTTTATACAAGCATGGACAATTACCAACATTGAGTATACATAAACTGATCTACAAATCTTCATGATCTGTCAAAACTGAGGCATTCAGACTAATCCTATCATGAAACATGGATTGGCAAGATTATCAACAAATCATGCTTACAATTTCACGGGATACAACTTCTAACATCCACCACCACACACCACACTCATCCACACACCACATTTAACAATATACATAGTGTATAGGGTTACCATATATCCTCATTATGGAAACATACCGAAAATAGTTGCATAGGAAGGGCAGACAGGTCATTGTTCTGTCCAGAGGAACTTGGCGGCGGTCTGTGGCCGCTAACTCAGTGTTAGCGGCATGGTCGATGGACGCCTAGCATAATCTCAGCGTCCATTGACCTTGCCGTCAGTGCAGGTCTGTGCAGAAACATAGACCCGAGCTTAAGATTGGGGGAATGTGAGGATCTAGGACTCGAGGGAAAATTCATAAAAATGTAGAACCGACCTAAACACATATGGGGACATTATGGTTAGGTCACTTGCCTTTAGAAATTGCTCCAAGGAATCAAGTGCTCGGAGAAGCCCTCCTTGGGCAGTCCCAAGAAGGTGCAGAACGTCCTCCTAGATCTTCTTCCTCCGGGCTCCTGGATGGTCTCCACAGCAAAGGAACGTCGGGGAAGCCTCCTCCTTTGCTCCAGCTATCCTCTTGTCGTGGAAGATGGCCGGATCTAGCTCCAGGAAGTCTGATCTTGGGGTAAAAAAGGGTGGGTTTTCTCAGTTTTCTTCTAGGTTTTTCTTTCTCTCTTTTCTCCTCTTGCAAGGGTGAAGAGAGGCTGGGGAAAGACAGATCCGGGTTTAACATGTGGGAGAGGCCTCTCTCCCACCACAAGGGGGACAAGACAGCTCTCAGAGCCGTTGGGGAACAGCTCCCCAATGGCTGAGCTTTCTTGTTTCTGGAATTTCTGGCTCTGCTGCGCATGCAGGCCAGAGAAATAGGCGTCCATATCGTTAGATGCCAGGATTAGTGTTGGCGTCCATGGTGGACGCTGACACCACCTCAACGGCTAAGGGTTGACGCCAAGATGGCCTTCGGCCAGAAGTCTAAAAATGCAGAAAAACCAGCATACCATGCATATAATACATGCAATATGTATAAGGTAGTGTATCCATACTATCACCATTCAATACATGCATTATTTACATATAGTATAAACACATGCACACGTAATTGTACCAATTAATACGTACGTAAATACGTATATACATACCAAGTACAAGTATGCACGCACAAATACAATTAATGCGACGGAAATTCGAGGGCCTTACACCCTCTCCCCCTTAAAGAAACTTCGTCCTCGAAGTTAGAACGATACTACTCAAACAAAGGGGATACTTCTTCTTCATCGCATCCTCAAGCTCCCAAGTAGCCTCCTCTCGTGAGAAGTTCCGCCAGAGAACTTTCACCGACGCAATACTCTTGTTCCGGAGATGCTGAACCTTTCGTCAAGAATAGCTACTGGTTGCTCAACATACGAAAGATCTGGCTGGATCTCCACTGGCTCATGACTAATCACATGAGACGGATCTCGGACATACTTCCTGAGCATAGATACGTGGAATACAGGGTGAACGCTAGCCAAAGCTGGGGGTAATGCTAGCTCATATGCCACGCTGCCCAAACGTCTGAGAATCTCATATGGGCCAATGAATCTAGGGCTTAGCTTGCTATGCCTGCCAAATCTGACGACACCACGAGTGGGCGATATCTTCAAGAAGACATGATCGCCAACCTCGAACTCTAGATCCTTTCTCCTGTTGTCGGCATAACTCTTCTGCCTATCCTGTGCCGCAAAAGTCTCTTCCTGATAAGCTGGACCTTATCCGAAGTCTCCTGAACTAACTCCGGACCGATCAACTGCCTATCACCCAGTCTCCTCCAACATAAAGGAGATCTGCAGGGCTACCATACAACGCCTCAAATGGAGCCATACCTAATCTCGCATGAAAGCTGTTGTTGTATGCGAACTCCACAAGAGGTAATGACGCTCCCAATCATCCTTCCAATCCAGAACACACGCTCTCAACATATCCTCGAGCGTTGTTGATAGTCCTCTCGGACTGTCCATCGGTCTGGGGATGAAACGCCGAACTGAGCTTCAGCTCCGAACCTAACGCATCCTGAAGACCCTTCCACAACCTCGAAGTAAATCTCGGATCTCGATCCGAAATGATCGACTTCGGCACACCATGCAATCTAACGATACCACTAACATACAATCTAGCTAAAACTCTCTACTGACGCTTCTTCCTAGGCAAGAAATGAGCAGTCTTCGAGAATCTATCTAAACTACCCAAATCGAGTCATTTGCCCCTCCTAGATCGAGGCAAACCCGAAACGAAGTCCATAGTGAAGCTTCCCACTTCCACACTGGATGTCCATTCTCTGCATAAGGCCGGATGGTCGCTGCCGCTCGGTTTTCACTTACTGACACACTAGACACCTGGACACATAATCCGCAACATCTTTCTTCATGCCGGACCACCAAAATGATCTCTTCAAATCTTGATACATCTTAGTGTTACCGGATGAATAGAGAATCGCGATATGAGCCTCCGCTAACACATGCTCACGAACATCTACCAAATCAGGGACAACACACGGTGCTGAAATCTAATCACACCGTCCTCATCACGAGCAAAGCCTGCCTTGCCCACTAACTCTAAGAGTCTAGGGTCGGCTTCCTGTTGCTCGATCACTCATCCAAAACGAGGACCTAAGGGATAACTGAGCTACAAAAGCCTGACATAGCGATGGCTCTAACTCAGTCAACGCGCAAGCCGCATCTTCTAACATCTTCCAATCTCGCTGGAGAGATGGCCTCTTTCTACTAAGCGCATCCGCTACAACATTCGCCTTTCCAGGATGATACTGAAGGTCGAAGTCATAGTCCTTCAAGAACTCGATCCATCTCCTGGCCTCAGGTTTAATTCCTTTTGGGAGAAAAGGTACTTTAAGCTCTTGTGGTCGGTAAACACCTCAAATCTGACACCATAAAGATAGTGCCTCCAGATCTTAGTGCAGAACCACTGCTGCGAGCTCCAAGTCATGAGTCGGATAGTTCTTCTCATGCTCCTTCAACTGACGAGAAGCATAAGCCACTACCCTTTCTTGTTGCATTAGCACACAGCTAAACCAATCTGAGACGCATCCATATAAATGGCAAAAACCCTCTAGACCATTAGGCAATACCAATACCGGAGCAGAAAGTGAGCTTAGCCTTCAATAGATGGAAGCTACGCTCGCATGCCTCAGACCATACAAACTTCTCACCCTTCCTGGTCAGCTTTGTCAAGGGGGCGGCGATGGATGAGAATCCCTCAATGAATCGCCGATAGTAACCAGCTAACCCAATAAAACTACGAATCTCCGAAGGGGTCTTGGGAACCTCCCAATCCATAACTGCCTGGACCTTAGCTGGATCAACTGCAACACCAGCGCCGGAGATAACATGCCGCGAGAAAATGAACCTCGTGCAACCAAAAGTCGCACTTGCTGAATTTAGCATACAGCTTGTGCTCACGAAGAACCTCTAACACTAACCTCAGATGCTGACGGTGAGTGGTCTCGTCCGGAGAGTAGACCAACACATCGTCAATAACACTACGACGAAGCTATCTAAGTAAGGCCTAAAACACCCGGTTCATGAGATCCATGAACGCTGCAGGGGCATTGGTCAATCCGAAAGGAAGGACCAAGAACTCATAATGTCCATAACAGGTTCTAAATGCCGTCTTGGACACACCTCACTCCGAATCCTCAACTGATGATAACCAGATCGCAAGTCAATCTTAGAAAAGACCGATGCATCGCGCAACTGGTCAAACAAATCATCAACGACGAGGTAAGGATACCTGTTCTTCACAGTCACCTGGTTCAGCTTTCTGTAGTCAATGCACAACCTAAGTGACCCGTCTTTCTTCTTGACGAATAATACAGGTGCGCCCCAAGTGGAAACACTAGGCGAATAAATCCTTATCAAGCAGTTCCTGCAACTGCTCCTCAACTCGGCTAACTCCGCAGGTGCCATCCGATATGGAGCCTTCGAGATAGGAGAGGTGCCCGGAAGCAACTCTATGGTAAATTCTATCTCTCTATCCGGGGCAATCCAGACAAGTCATCAGGAAAGACATCTGGAAAATCCTGCACTACCTCCATCTCCGCAAAGTAGGTGACTCATCAGCCTCTGGTACTAACACCACGCTGGCAAGAAACGCGTCACAACCCTTGTTTACCATGCGCATCGCCTTCATGGCAGAGATGACCATCTTTCCCGCCCAGTTCCTTGGCAAGGGGTAGAGGGGTGAGAGAACTCATCTCACCAGGAATGCGGAATACGATCCTCTTCCGACGACAATCCACTACGCATAGTGCTCTTCTAGCAATCCAGACCAAGAATAGCATCAAAGTCCTTCATTTTCAGCAAGAAGAAAACCCCATCTAGGACCTATCCTCAATGCACACAGGTAACGACGGAATGCACTTCCTAGTCGATACCGTACCCGCAGGGGTGTGCACAGACAAAGGAATCTCTAACTCCTCAGACTCTACCCCTGACTCTAGGGCTAACTGCCTAGCGAAACGCTCGGAAATGAACGAGTGAGTAGCACCCGTATCAAACAAACCCGAGCGTGCACACCTAACAGCAAAACCGTACCTTCGGTGACATGCTCCGCCTGCTCGGCGTCCTCGCGAGCTAAAGCACACTCGAGCTGGGGCTCGAGGCCTTTTGGTCGTCCTGTAGCTAGCGCGGCTGCCGCTACTGCTGGGGCTGGCACTCACGCTGAGCTCCTGGTGAAGTCTGGGCAATGTTTGATCTTATGGTCGCTGCTCTTGCACTTCAAGCATCTACCCGCCACCAACCAACACTCGGAACCACCATGGGTCTTCCCGCAGTGGGGACACTCTTTCTTCACACCAGGGGAACGTACGAGGGTACCTGAGAGTTTCTGACTGTCACGGATCGTTGCGGTGTCTGATACACGTTTTCTTCTTATCCTGCCGCTGGAAAGTCGCTGCCGGGCCTCTTCTGCGAAGCCTTCTTCTCCTCCAGATATTGCTCCATTTTCCCTCCTGCCTGCAGGCAGCACTGAGGGCCTCGTCTAGCGTGCGGTGGTCAAACGCCACGAGTCTCGTCCGCAGTGATGGCTTAAGTCCCATCACGAACTTCTTCGTCTTCCTGCGCTCATCCGCTACGACATGCGGTGCATACTTAGAAGTTCAGAAAACCTTGCCTCGTATTCCAGCACAGTCATGGAGCCTTGCGTCAGGGAGAGAAATTCTGCTCCATCTTGTCCTGGATATGCTCTGGGACGACCTTGGCTCGAAAGAGTCTCACGAACGCGTCCCACGCCACGTCTACTGCTCCGTCCTCAAGCGTGTACGTAGTAGGGAGGACACCATACATCCGCTCTCTCCTGCAATACACCTTCATAAGCACCAACTAACAATTCTAACTAAGTTAAACATACAAACATACAAAATTAAAAGTCTACCTGTAGCATGTAGGTGGCTAATGTCACTTATCCTCATCGGGCACCTGATGGCTCGAAGATTTTCTCTGTCTCCCTTAACCAACTTTCTGCCATTAATGGATCACTCTCCCCCTTAAAAGAGGGTGGGGTGGGGTCATCTCTTGAATCGCTCCATGATGGGAGGTCCACCATGGTCCTGAGCTGGTGCCTGAGCCTGCTACATTAAACAATAGGCAATACACAATAAGCACATATCATGCAATTTAAATAGCCACTACTAGTTGTTTTATTATTCTACCTGGGCCTCCAACTGTGCCTGGAGTGCTGCCTGGGTATGAGCCTGCGTCTGCATGGCTTGTACCAGACCTTGCATGAATACTCCATAATCCACAGGCGGCGGTGGGGGAAGTACAGGACCTTGCGGTGTCGGGGCCTGTTGCTCCGCCCGCTCATCACGTCGCGGCTCGTCCTCACGGGCCGGTGCTCCTCCGCCCACGCCTACCTCTCGAAGCCATGGCTGTAATAAAATTTCAGCCACCATTAGAGCTAGGTTACTAAATTTTCTAACCATTTTTATCTACCTTTCACTTCTTATTAGTGTTTCTACACATATGGACATACCTAGTATGCAATGAAGATGATGACTTATGTATATTCATGTGCAATCTCAACCGGTCGCTCTGATACCAATCTCTGTAGCGACCTCATTATACCGGTACGGTTATACCAACCCACGTCGGTATAGCGAGTGTTGTCACAGTGGGACATTTACCCAAACGATACAAACAGCTGAGATACCGCGAATATACGAACAGAGTAGCGGAAGTAAAAGACAACTGTCTTCATTCATTCATCATCCACATTTAAAATACATGATTGATAACAATAAGAACTAAAGTCCACATAATTCATGTTGGAAATTTAGTACACAAAATGTCCACACTTACACATCCTTTTCATGATAACTCTAATACAATGTTCAAATTACATACTATGAAATACACAAGTCACAAGAAACTCAAGGACTAATCTCCGCGCTCGGAGTCCGTCTCCACTGTCTCCTCCAACGGTGCCACGTCACTAACTACACCTGTACGCCGAAGCAAGGAGTGAGTCCAAAGACTCAGCAAGCAACACTACTCATAACATACACGTATATGTCATAGCGATTTCTACATGCACATTCGAAATTTGCAACACATGGCATGCTAGTCATTTGAAAGTTCAACCTATCATGAGAGTTTTACATCTTTATACATAGACCATGCTTTCAGATTTCTAAAAGTTAAAGTACCTACACATGCTCTCTATTCAATTTACTCATGAAATTTTGCCCTTAAGGAAAAGACATGAGAGCTACCAACATGATCATTGTGCATATATAAAAGGAAACACAACTAGCATGAGTTTTACATGTTCTTAAGCACATACATAGACATTTTCACATGCTTTAAGTTGCTGGTTTCACATGGTTTAATGGCTGTAAACCTACACATGAGAGCTATCATGTTGCTTTAAACATATCATGTGAACAACCCATCAAGCTATTTCGTACCCGTGCTCATCAATTATCCCTAACATGGATTCTAGACAATTTTGCACATATAAACATGATGACAACAACATGAATTTACTGATTTCACATGGTTTCAGATTTGTCTCACATGGATTTCAATGTCAATTCTTACCTTTCTAGTTTCACATTTTCTCTACACAAGTTTCCTTTTCTCATGGTTGCACTTTACACATACACATTTCACATTGTTCATTACACATTAACACATGAACACATACACATTACACATTACACATTCACATTTTAGTTCCGTGACCATAGTCCAAACCACCAAAGAAGGACATATACACATCACATTACACATAGACGCCATCTAGGCAATTCAATGGCGACTCTTGGACTGCGCAGACCGGGAGAACAAGTCTTACCCTAACCAGTGGTACTTGTCCACCTCCAGGATTCCCCCTATGCCCTTAGGGTCACTTACACATTGAACTTTCTCAAGGGGCTTTTCCCTGATACAGTTCACACTGCCCTCTACGGAAGCAATGTCACATTGGCACAGTACACATTTACACATTTTACCGATTTACACATGGTTTACACCTATCACTTTTCATTCCATTCGCTTCTCACTGACATGCATGTCTCTATTTTCCTGACATGGCACTACAGATTTCAGGAGTTTAACACACAGTAATTGCACTAATCAGGTTGGGTTAACCAATATCTAATCACATTACGATAACATGCGTAGATCATTACATTTCACATGGAAACTACATAACTCCTTATAACTGGTCCAAATGACCTAAAATTTTAACCACATGCTATTTTCGGTTCAAGATCATACATTCAATTTTCAGATTTTTCTGAGCTAAATAGAATTTACAGAAATCAACAAATACTATTTCGCATGCCATTCACAATTTAGGTTGACATGGAGTTTAACACATCATGCATTTTTACCACTTACTATTTGAACAGAGACTACTGTTATATACATGACATGAGAATACAAATTTACCCTAAATCATACAACAATAGATCGATCACCACAAATCATTCTTACATGCCTCTCTTTACCAAACCGAATTTATTAGCAGTTTATACAAGCATGGACAATTTACCAACATTGAGTATACATAAACCGATCTACAAATCTTCATGATCTGTCAAAACTGAGGTATTCAGACTAATCCTAATCATAACATGGATTGGCAAGATTTCAACAAATCATGCTTACAATTTCACGGGATACAACTTCCTAACATCCACCACCACACACCACACTCATCCACACACCACATTTAACAATTACATGTGTATAGGGGTACCATATATCCTCATTACGGAAACATACTGAAAATAGTTGCATAGGAAGGGCAGAACAGGTCACTGTTCTGTCCAGAGGAACTTGGCGGTGGTCTGTGGCCGCTAACTCAGTGTTAGCGGCATGGTCGATGGACGCCTAGCATAATCTCAGCGTCCATTGACCTTGCCGTCAGTGCAGGTCTGTGCAGAAACATAGACCCGAGCTCTCAAGATTGGGTGAATTGAGGATCTAGGACTCGAGGGACAATTCATAAAAATTGTAGAACCGACCTAAACACATATGGGGACATTATGGTTAGGTCACTTGCCTTTTAGAAATTGCTCCAAGGAATCAAAGTGCTCGGAGAAGCCCTCCTTGGGCAGTCCCAAGAAGGTGCAGAACGTCCTCCTAGATCTTCTTCCTCCGAGCTCCTGGATGGTCTCCACAGCAAAGGAACGTCGGGGAAGCCTCCTCCTTTGCTCCAGCTATCCTCTTGTCGGGAAGATGGCCGGATCTAGCTCCAGGAAGTCTGATCTTTGGGTGAAAAAGGGTGGGTTTTCTCAGTTTTCTTCTAGGGTTTTTCTTTCTCTCTTTTCTCCTCTTGCAAGGGTGAAGAGAGGCTGGGGAAGACAGATCCGGGTTTAGCATGTGGAGAGGCCTCTCTCCCACTCACAAGGGGGACAAGACAGCTCTCAGAGCCGTTGGGGACAGCTCCCCAATGGCTGAGCTTTCTTGTTTCCGGAATTCTGGCTCTGCTGCGCATGCAGGCCAGAGAAATAGGGCGTCCTATCGTTAGACGCCAGGATTAGTGTTGGCGTCCATTGGTGGACGCTGACACCACCTCAACGGTAAGGTTGACGCCAAGATGGCCTTCGGCCAGAAGTCTAAAATATGCAGAAAACCATGCATACCATGCATATATACATGCAATATGTATAAGGTAGGTATCCATACTATCACCATTCAATACATGCATTATTTACATATAGTATAAACACATGCACACGTAATTGTAGCAATTAATACGTACATAAATATGTATATACATACACAAGTACAAGTTTGCACGCACAAATATAATAATGCGACGGAAATTCGAGGGCCTTACATCATAGTCAAGCATTAAATATTACAAAATATTATCGATATTTTTTCGTAGGCAAAGGGAACATAACACAGGTACACGGAAAAAGAAGTTGTCAGTCTTGATCTGATGAATTCTGAGCCACAAAGTCACACGGGGATGGGTTGCCGGCAGAGAGGGGGAGGGGACGGCAGGGGTGGGGTGCTCGGGGTCGGGGATGAGAGAGGGAGGGTGTGGGGGTGGGGGGGCTTGCACAAGAAGGGGGGGAGGGGCTGGCAGGGGGTGGGGCGACAGGGGTCGGGGATGAGAGGGGGAGGGTGTGGGGGTGGGGGGGCCTTGCACAGAAAGGGAGGAGGGGGAGCAGAAAGGATGGGAGGGGGTCGCCGGAATAAGGGGTAGGGGTGGACGTGGGGCATAGAAGGGATAGGAAAGGGAGGGGGTCGCCAGCAGGAGGGGGAGGGGGCGACATGGGTGAGACGCTGAGGATGGGGAGGGGGAGGGTGTGGGGGGTAGCTGGGAGGGGGAGGGGGCGCAGGGGATGGGAGGGGAGGGGCGGGGAGGGGGTGGTGGCGGTAGTCGGGAGGGGGAGGACGCCGCCCGACGCATGGGATGGAGGGGGGAGGGGCCGGGTTACCTGTTGCTGTAGCGCGGCGGTGGCGACGGTGGTTGCGGATCCCAAGAGCGGCGGCGGTGCAGTTCCCAGGAGCGGCGACGGCGGTTCCCAGGAGCGGCGACAGTGGCTCCCAAGGGCGGTGCAGGTCACGGCGGCCGACAGAGTCATCGGAGGAGAGAGAGAGGGAGAGAGAGAGAGGGAGTTGTCGGAGGGGGAGAGAGAGAAAGAGAGAGAGAGAGCGCGTGCGAGACACTGGTTTCACGGGGTGAGGCGGGGGGTAAGGAAAATGAGAGTTTCTGACGGATTTATGCGTTTCGATGCTTTTGGTCGAAATATCCCCGGGAAAATTTTCCGACGGAAATAGTTTTGTCGGAATGGCCGTCGAAATGTTAGATTACTGACGGAAATTTCCGATGGATTTATAGCCATCGGAATTTCCGACCGATATTCCGACTAAAATGTTTCGGTCGGTATAGCGTCGGTATTACCGCTTATTCTTGTAGTGATATTGTGTTGTGTTGGGTAAATGTCCCACTATGACGGCGTCCTTTGTATCGATGTGGATTGGTATAATCGTACCAGTATAAAGAGGGTCGTTACACAAATGCTGTGGTAGATGCACTTAGCAGGAATCATGTAGCGGTCCTATCAAACCTAATGGTCAAAGAATGGAACCTATTGAAGGACTTTGTCTGTCACGTCCCCAATTTTATTTTAGCAGCGGAATAAATTGGGAGACGCGATGAACAAGCAAGCATCAGAAGCTATAGACCATAGTTATTACAAATGGGGCCCACAATGCAATAATAATTTTCTTCCTTTATTATCAAACAAATATTACAACCTCCAATGTCAATGAAACACTCTTGCTCACCAATCAATCTATCTCTCAAGATATGGAAAATTACATTAATGACCAATCTAAATAAAAATAGGAATGGACTCTCTAAGTGTACCACGCTCGGCGCACAAGTCCCATCATTTAGCTTTACATTCACTACCTAAAATGTTAAAGAGAGTAGGTATGAGCGCACTCGCCCAGTAGGTATTATTATTCCAGCAATGATGTAAGTATTACATTTTAAAAGGTAGAAGGTAGGTGAACATGATATGTACAATGCAATTAAAACGGCGGCAGTAACACGTGTGCAGTGTATCATGCAAGATTGTGAGATCAAGAGATGTAAAGATCAATCTAGCAATAAGGTTGTATTCAAGAGTTCAAGATATTGTGAACAATGATCTAGCAAGATGGTAACTTCGTGAACAAGAGCAAGATAGCATGTAACAAGATGGCCATTTCACTAGCAAGCATTTTGAGCAACCACTCGGAGCACTCACAAGAATATCACACAGGATCTACTGGTGCCTCATGCAAGTACGTCCTTCAGCCACTCGGGTTAAGGACCAGCACATAGTAGCAGGGTAACAAGCAAGTAAGTTTACCACGTGTAACAAGTACGTGCCATGCCAAGCACCAATCATGATTCCGCACCACGCTAGGTACACGACTTTGTTAGAGGATCAACCTACCATCAACTCCTAGGGTAACGAACATCTTGGGAAAACTGGGCAATCACACCTTGAGGAAACAAGACTTTGTCGGGGGCGAATCTGACAACACACCCATAGGTAACAGACTTTGCAGAATCTCCAGGACCAGATACGGGCCCTCAGTCAGGTTCGTATTGCGCAACACTGGCATGTGTCCCCAATGAGTCCGTCGACTCATGGGTGACAAGAACGAGTTTTGAGTCCATGACTCTAATATCATCAATGTACTTCAAGAACGTATCACAAGAAGGCATGCATGTCATAAGGATAGACTGGTCGAGAAAGTTCAAGACTATCATGTCAATAGTAAGATTATTATCGAGAGTGTCATGTCAATAATGATATAGAGTTCAAGGGTATGTTAGGAATATCGAGTCAAGAGCTCAATACGGAAGCATAACGACACATTTACATAGATTCTATCTTTAAAAACTTGGTTTCTTGTGTTATACTCGATCACTCCGAGAAAGTCAAGATGAGGAGAGAAAGATCTCGTCAAGAATGCCGAGAGAGAAGAGATACATGCACACTAACTTCTGGGTACTTCATTGGTACAACTTGCTCGTCGGCCATGTGGGAATCCATGGTCAGAGGAGACTTACAGAGGCCTTGGTCAAGGGGTCACTAGTCTGGCAGAAGGAATATCCGATGGAGAGTTCACCACAAGCCAAGAAGGGGTTTTCCTATCGTGCTAAGGTGTATGCGCATGCCACACGTGAGAATCGTTCAAGTGCGTGTGAATCCGATTATGGAAACTCCAGTTATAAAAACTCCGTTTATGGAAACTCCATGCTTGGAATGTATCATGAGTGCTAAATCAGAAAACACTAATCATGCATGACCAATTTTACCAAGTATCATTGTATGTTTAGCAAGTTTGGTAACAAGGCAAGAACGCGAATAACGGCAGGTAGAGAGCATGATCATGAACTTAAGATCAATTAAAAATTATGTGAACATGTTTTAATATTCATATGGGTTTTTTAAATGCATGATAATACTTTCTATAACCTTCATAGAATAGATCAAATCGCACATGTAAGGAACGACACAAAACGACGAAAACCGAGATGTATGCCCTTAGAAGGCAATGCAGTCCCATCCCTTCACTTCCTTAGGTCATACATCATTGATTTTTTATTCAAATATCACACATGGATATGCCATATTGAAGCACTTGAATGAGGAATCCAGCAAAGAAAACGGCTCGTCAATCTGAGGTCTATAGAAACAGATATGGCTGATTAAGGGACATAGGCAGAAGGCGACACATTGTCTATCGCCTTCAGAACATGAAGGCGACCATCATCTTGTCGCCTTCTGAGAAGACCACGAAACTGTCTGATTTTGGTATGGGGTCACGACCATGATGTTGTCGCATTCTGGTAGCGACGTGCGACCTGTCGCCACCTGAATATGACGTTAGGTTGCCTTTTCTACCTATTTCCAACTCCGACTTGGATTGGGTTGACACCTATGGTTTTGAAAAATCAAAACAAATACTAGGGTGATCCAAATCGGGTGAAACCACCTCTGTTAGCTAGATTACTTCCAATACTTTGTACAGTAATGAATAATCGAGAAACAAAGGTCGTTTGACCATGTAATAAGATTATTATGACTATCTACATAATCTGACAGAGTGCTCATGTTTGTGCTAATACTCTCAGTACGGTCAACGAAAATTGTGGTGAAACTAGTGCCAAATGAAAGTAGACTCATAGTGATGAAACAATTCTATGTTGAATACTCACCAAAATGGCTCCCAGGGAGGTATGAAACTTGAAAGATAGGTCAAGGTTAAATCACAACAGTACAGCGTCAAGATCATGCAAGATTTAATTCATAAAACTCTCAGATAAAAATTGGGGAAAAAGTAAGAACATGATCTATACATATGGATGCAGCATGGACGAGTTTAATTAGAGTTTGGCATGGAGATGGCCTACCTTTTAGGTGAAAGAAAGTCGTGCTCCCCGAACACCCTAGTTTTGGCAGCAGTGCAAAGATCTTCTTGATAAGTCCAACACACTATGTACAAATTAGGAAAATAGTTTCATCTGAAAGTAGACTTGAAGGGCTTTCTATGGGTATATTATTTTCTTGATTTGATCGATATTTTACTAACCTTTGGTGATGATCAATCTGACTCTTGTGTGCAGGTCCCTATAGATCCGAGTTGGGAAGAGCATGAGGTTCTCATTGCTCCAGCCTTCTCCTCGAGATCTCCAACCACCATAGCCTCCAAGCATGCCTCCAATAACCCTAGGGGTCATCCCATGGGAGAGAGAGGCTTTATTTATAGAGAGAGGGGTCTTTAGTTGCCTAATTGGATTAGGAAACTTTTAGCGACGAATTGGGTGTATCCTTCTCAATTGGAGATTTCTCTCCCAATTTGTGATGGAATTGATATATAAACTTATTTTAGGTTGTAACCACGAATTGGGCTCAATTTGAAGTTCAATAAGTATTATTGGATGAGTATTTAACCTTTTATCTTGATTAGTTAAGATTTTCAAATTTCGGGGTTGTTTTTCTACTGAATTATTTGTGGCCCAAAATATATATTATGGCTCGATTCTTTCATTGGGTTGTCAATACCTAATGTTTGAAGTCTATCCATAAGTTTTATTTTAATTTATGACGCCTTTATGTATATGTGATAATGGTTTCGACTTATTCCTTAATTAAGATAATAAGTCACAATAATTCTTAAACTCAATCCAAAAGATTTTTATTGGCCCAAATTTCTTTATGGTCACTAGAGAATAAGTTTAAACTTTAATTATGATTTTTACGAAATTTTTAGATGTGTTTTTACATCTGAGATAATGGTGCATACATATTTAACTAGTTTTAAATTATTAAGTAGTCATATGTTCTATTTATCCTATATTTTCAATACTGAAATTCTCGGGGTGCTACATTGTTAACTAAATCTTCAAGCAAAAATTGTAGAGGAACATTGCCTAATAGCCAATATCAGCATACAACAAAATTATTTGAAAACATATCAAGCTGAAAGAAAATGATTCCTGTACTGGTAGAGGTCAAGGCTAACATAGATCAAAGAGTAGGATTCTCACTTGCTTCGGATGGAAGGCTACTATCCAGAGCAGAACTTGTGTTCCTAACCATGATGATACCAGAAGAAGATCATGGAGGAAGCACATAAATCCAAGTATACCATTCACCTAGGAGCTACAAAGATGTACCAAGATCTTAAGAGAAGCTTCTAGTGGCCTTACATGAAAAGGGAAGTGGTAGAATTTATGTCTCGCTGCTTAACATGCCAACAGGTGAAGGTAGAACACCTTCAACCCGCTGGAAACTTAAGCCGTTGAGTATACCTTAGTGGAAGTGGGAAGGAATAGGTATGGATTTTATAATGGGATTGCCAAATACTAAAGGTGGTTTTGATGGTAATATGAGTGGTTGTGGAGCATCTTACGAGTCTACTCACTTTTTCTGTTGATATTCTAGCACACTATTGTAACACCCGGAAAATTCAATAATTAGAAAAATAGAAATAAATTGAAAATGATAAATTGAAATAGCAAAAACGTACGTGCCATTAACGTACATAAAAAAAACCCATTAGAAAATTCTGTAGAAATCATAGCTCAACTCTAAATAATACTTCTAATGACCTACGAAGAAATTTGTGCAAAGGAAAATCAGATGGTCCAAGTTTAAGGCATTTTGCGACTGAGTATCGTAATCAGAGAATAAGTCGAAAAATCATATCACACATACTTAGATGAGTTAGAAAATTAAATAAAAATCATAGATGACTTCAAATAAATCCTCTAATGATCCATCAAGAAATTTGGGTCAATAAAAATCATTTGGGGTAGGTTTAAGAGTTATTGTGACTTATTTCGTAATTAAGAAATAAGTTGGAAAATCTATTATCATGTGAATAAAATGTGATCATAAACCAAATAAAAATGATGGGTGGACTTTAAACAACATGGATTGATAGCCATTATCGGAATGGTGTAGGACCCCGGAAAATTTAGTGATTAAAAATTATAAATAAAGGAAAATAAATAATTTTTGTATTATCGAAATAGTAGAACATACGTACCACTATCGTACGTGCAAGAACACATCATAAAATTCAGTAAAAATCATAAATCAACCCCAAACATTATTCCTAAGTGTTCCACGAAGAAATTCGTGCAACAAAAAACTTGATTGGCCAAGTGTACGTCACAATGTGACTAATTAGCCAAATTAGGAAACTAAGTCGGAAAACCGTTATCGCGGGAAAATAACACGACCATAAATAAATAAACATGTTGGAGAGACTTCCAACATCATGTATTGGTGACCCTTTATCATAATTGGGCCAATGGAACCTTTGGCCCAAGAATAAAATGGAGCAAGAAAAATACCCAAAAATTCGTAACCGTAATTGAGCTGAAAATAGAAGGAGGTAATTAATTAGGCAATCCCATGGCAATTAGGCTTTTTTGGCAACCCAGTTTCATGGATAACATAGTGGGAGGTTTCCTAAAGCCTCACACACATTATTGGGGTGAGAAATCACCAAAATATGGAATGTGGAAGGCCAAAACCGCACCTTGCTTTCCTTCACCAATGGGACTTCTAAAACACAATAGATGCATATATACATACCATGAAACCCTAGGGGACGAAAAACACACATCGTTGGGGTCGTGGGAGGCAGTTCTTGAGCACCCAAAGGAGGAGGAAACCGCCCCAACTCGGAGCTTCTTCTCTGCTACATTCTGCATCAACCTGTGCAGAAAGCCCTTCTTGGAGTCGACCAAAGGTAGGCAAACCTTAACCAAATTGTGCAAGACTATTACCCCTGGAAAGAGGGTCGAGTCTAGCTTCTAATGGCACTGGTTTGCCTATTTTGCATTCAGTGGATCCAGTGTATTAAGCGTTCTCCTCAAGTGGTCTGAACGTGGATTTTCTGGAAAAATGTGTCTTCTTCAACCCAAAAGGTAGGTGATCTCGGGCAGAAACTTAATTTGCACATACCTATGGTTAGAGCATCGTGTCTAGTTTGATTTTCAAGTGGTTTGCCCAATTTTCATGGAGTACATGAGTCATATTAAGCGTTTTCCTCAAGTCGTTCACTGTTAGGGCTTTTCCCTTCTTCATATGTTGCATGTGATTTGAGAGCGAAGTAGATCCAACCCAAACATGAAAGTTCTTCTACTAGTTGTCCTCGTCATCTTTGGTGTGTTGACAGTTTTTGTCTAAATGTCAATATACTTCAAGTTATAGGTCTGACATGAAGGTTTCAACGAAGTCACGTATGTTAGGACTTTTATGTTCTTCAGAGGTTTCACACTAATAGAGACCGAATTAGATCCAACTCAAAAACATGAAAGTTCTTCCAATAGTTGTCATCGTCATGTTTCATGTTAAGAGTGTTGTCCAAATGTCAGTAGATAGATAGTTATAAGCATTTCATGATGAGCGGTTCCTGTTTCACACATTTTTGGTCTGAGGTTGAACTGCGTCTGGTCCAGGCGACGCGATTCCAGTGGCCGACGCGATTCAGTAAACCACGGCTGCAAGGTTCGATGCAAATCAACGTCTGACCAGTCAACGGCCTGCGTGAAACTTCGCGCTTCCTGGTTTTTCTGCGCCGGTCTAATACGCGACGGGAACACCGGACGTGATTCAGGCGGTTTTCCCGCCCATTGCTTTATTAAATGAATTTTTATGAACACGTAGGGATTCCTCGATGTGATTCAATAATAAAGGCGTCCAGCTAGGTCGCCGCGATTTTGAGTCTTCACAGTTTCACCATGTTTCGACTGTGCACTGCGCTGTGAATAAGTGTCTACTGTGCAGGATGCGATTTTAGAGCCGACCCGAGACTATTTAATGTACTGTCCAGTCTAGTTCATGCATGTCCCTATGTGACATCATTCCATGTAGTTATGCAATGGCCTAAAAGTGAATAACCTGTTGGTTTTACTGCCATCGACTCCCTTAGGGAATCGCTACCACTATGCTGTTATGGGGCAGCATAGTGACATCGGGGCTGGCAACCCAACCCGCTGCAGGGGTAAAACCCTGTGCGAAGCCCCTCATGCGGACCACAGCGTTGACGTGGTGCTTTGCGCTTCCGCCTTAAAGATTTGGCTACCGCCTTCACTACCAGCTCAAGCTTTTGGTGCAACGGTAAGGGGCTTGGTCCAACAAGTGGTATCAGAGCGAGGTTGCGGGTTTGATTCCCCCGGGTGCCGCTGGGGGGGAGTTTGTTGCTTAACTGCCATCGACTCCCTTAGGGAATCGCTGCCACTATGCTGTATGGGGCAGCATAGTGACATCGGGCTGGAACCCAACCCGCCGCAGGGGTAAAACCCTGTGCGAAGCCCCTCATGCCGACCACAACGTTGACGTGGTGCTTTGCTCTTCCGCCTTAGATTTGGCTACCGCCTTCACTACCAGCTCGAGCTTTTGGTGCAACGGTAAGGGGCTTGGTCCAGAGTGGTATCAGAGATACAATTGTAGGATCGGTTATTCGGTAATGGCAAAGCTAGAAGGGGGGTTGAATAGATTTGCAGCGGAAACTTAAGCAATTTAAAAACTACTTTGGATTAATAGATCTACTCAATTAAAACCCCTTTGATCTGATGTAATGTGTGTGAACAAATTACAAATAGTGTGTAAACGAAATCCCTATGCATGCATCTAGCGCAATACAATGCAAACCACAAATCAACCACAGTGCACAAGGGATTTTTTAGGTGGTTCGGAGATCACACCACGTGACTCCTACGTCCACCCCTCACACAGTGAGGACACACTACTCAAGAACTGAGTACAACACACACACGAGCACACCGGCTCAACCACAACACACACGCTAGATCAAGTCCACAAAAGATCAACCCTCTAGCCTTGATCTGACCAACACACCACACACACTATGATCTGCACACAACCCTTGTAGAGATCCAAATCACACACACATCCACAAACACCAGTACTGATCTCCAATCAGTACACACACACATAGATATATGAAAGTAGAAACAGAGAAGAGTTCTGAGTTGAGGATCAAATCCAATATAAACTCTTCTGTGAGTTCGCAGAATACTTAAAGCTTCACGTCCTTGAAGACCACGTGATGATGGAGAAGCTTGACTTGAAGACGAACCGGCTTCAACTCCGCTTGGAAGGTTGTTCTTCTTTGTTCTGGGCAGAGAGTTGAAGCAGAGCAGCATGAAGAGAGCCTTCTTCTTGACCTTTGCTTAGGGTTTTGGTATGGTGGCTTCTTGGCTGCGAAAATAGCCTCATATGATCCATATATAGTGGTGTCCAAGCATAGAGAGTCGTGCTAAAGGAACACCAAAATATAGATCATATCCCGGCCATTAGATCTTCCCAAAACTCCGTCTGTCGACAGCCGACTTGCTGTTGTCGACAAATGCTTACAGGTTTGCAAAACCAGAAGACGGGCATTCTGAAAATAGATTTCTGTGTGGATCTGTCGACAGGCGAAATCATCTGTCGACAGATGCACTATTCATCTGTTGACAGGTGCACTATTTCAGCAACTTGTCTTGTTCTTTTGCACTGGATTTTGGGCTTTGTCTTGCATGGATCTCACCTACATTAAAAGACATAATTAGTGAGATATAATGAACAGATAAAACATGGGTTTCATTTGCATCCAATTGTCATTCTCATCATGTTTCACACATTCATAACACATCAATTGTCAGTTCATGAAATGTTCATCATCAAAAACAACATACCATTTGTGAACATTTCACATAACATCAATTAGTATTGCTCATCATCAAAAACATTTAAGCACTTGTTGTAACCCAACATTCTCCCCCTTTTTGATGATGACAAAACTTTCAATTTTTGCACAATTGATGTTTCTCCCCCTTTTGGCAACATCCAAAAAGATAAGTCATGCACAAATGGATAAGAATGAAGCAAGGAACTGTGTATCGAGTCAGTGATCAATAAGTACACACAATTACAAAAAGGGCATCCATTGCATGAAACAACAAAAGCAAAGTGAAGGGTAAAGAGATGATGAGTTAACAGATGGATGACTCAAAGAAGTGGAGGAAATGAAGCAAAGAACTACTTGACCATATACTGACTGAATTGTGAAAGATATGAGTGGGGAATGAGTGTTCAATTAGAATCTTAAGGTTGAGAACTGGTTTATACCTATTGCAAGATGTCATAGACACTAGTATTAAGACAAGTAAAATTCTACAATGGTTAAGAGATAATACTCTGGGAATCTCAAGTTATAGTATTTAGGATACATCGTCCAAAACATATGAAAGTAAGATAACCCCTTGAATAAAACCATTAAAGAAAATCATATACCTTAGTGGTGATTTTCAGTTGGTAAGGAAAGTAATGTCCACATAAACATTTGACAATTGACACCCATTGCCCTTGATTTAATCTTGGAGGCTCCACTCTATTTCAAGCATTTGAACAATTTCTTTTGTCCTGTTAATGTGGGAAAAGTAGTAATTAGGATCACTTTCACCTTTTGACGTGAAGGTAGACATGAGGGATGCCCATACCCCCAGTTACTCAGTGTAAGTGACCATCATACTATTGTGCAGAGATAATGAAAGGACTTTTTGACGCGAAGACAGACATTTGTGATGCCCATGTCCCCGTTACTCAGTGATACTCATCATTGCTCTGCCTTTGTCCCATTCAAATACTTTTTATGAACTTTTGAGTGTTTGAAATAGGTAGCTTTTCTCTCAATTTTTTTTTTAAACAATCAAGGTCAATGGTTTTTAATGTCAATGGTAATGTAAACATTAAGTTCAAAAACCTTCTTACTTATCAAACCATTTTAGAAACATGATAATCCACAAGGGAGTTATTCAAGTGAGTTAGGTTAAAATCATTAGATTTGATCAATGTTTTCTAGATGACACAACCTAGACTCAAGCACAAAATATTATATCAAATTATTGTGATTAATTCAATGTCTTTGATACTATGTGAATATGAAAGATTGCAATGAATATTAAGTCAAATTCTCCCCTTGCATCAATAATATGAACATACTCATAAGTAAGGATTAGAGAAGATGAAGATTTATCATTGAAATGTGTATCTGTCGACAGCAAGGGAGTGCCTGTCGCAGATGCACTTAGACCTGAAAGACTTGGTTCTGGGAGGTCAAGAACTGTGCTTGTCTGTCGACAGCAAAAGAAGTGGCTGTCGACAGATGCACACAGGGTGCAATTTCTGGGTTCTGTGAAGGCATATCTGTCGACAGACTGATTGAGGCTGTCGACAGGGGTTTTGAAACTTCAGCTTTAAGGCTTTGAATTGAGAGTGATTTGAACCATAAGATTGAGGATAAATACACATTGAACATGAAGGGTATCCCTGAATTTCACTTCACCTAGCCTTACTTACTCCCCCATAGAGTGTGCATATGATGACTTATCATTCAGCAAACCAATCATAAGATACACAAACATACCACATGATACATATACATCATGACAAGAGTTTGCACATAGATTTCATGAGCATTCATGAGCATATGAGCACTTTCAAATTTACTCCCCCATAACACATGCATGGTAATGTATCAAGCATTCACACATTATTGCACTCAACTAGCCTTATGCATTACATGACTTTTGGTACTTGGCGGAGTATTTTACTCACGCATAATGATAGTTTCCAAACAAGCATAACTTGTTTTTCCACATGTCATCATTTGATATACCAAGAGGCCATGAGCCAGTTATGCAAGCAAGATGGCATGATTCCAATTGCTAAGAGGCATTGTTATGTAGGGGTAGCATTAAGACAACATTTTCATTGCTCAGATAAAAGGTAAAGATCCATTTCAATTCTTGCAGTTCAAACTAAAGTGATAAAGAGATTTTACTTGAACATCTTCAATCACAGTCTAAAAAAAAATTTACCTTTCTTCTCTCCCCATTTCTTGCCTTGCACAGCCAATGGCATGAATCATTTCTAATTTTTGGCTGCAAGACATCTCAGCTTGTTGATCAAGCTTGTTTGGGACCCACACTTGCTTGGGTCCTGCAATGACATTAGTGTTAGGATCTAACAATGAAGATTTCAGAATCCAAAGTGATTTGGTTTTTGGATTTCTAATTTTTGTGCAGTTTTCCTGTTCATAGATACATGAAATTTTGATCTTTATAAACATGATGTTTATCCTTGTGTGTATGAACACACATGGATTATTATGGAGCTTTGAAGCATGCACAGAATCATGGTTTTTATGCCAACAGTTCTTAGAAATATGACCAATTTTATGACATGTGAAGCATTGGACTGTTTGGCATGATTATGACAGTGCTGATTTTTATTCCAGTAGAATTTAGCAAGATGACCAGACCTATTACATTTAAAACAATGGTTTAGCATTTACCTGAATCTTACCACAGTATGAATGCATTTGCTGGAATCTCTGAGATTCCTTTAGAGTACCTTTGATCATCCTTGGGTTGAGAAGAAGGAGATGGTACCCTTTGGTATCTCTTGGCATGATGTGGAGTTGGAGATTTCTTTGAAACATCTGGGTTGCTGGAGGAGGTGTGGAGACCTTGTGGACTCTTGTTTTCTTTTCCATTTTCTTTTTCTGGTTTTCATTGAAACATGGTTCTTCCTTTTTGCAGCTTTCAATGCAACAACTTCTTTTTTCAGAAGTTTGAAGTTGGTTTGTCATGACATCTAGACCATTTTGTATTTTGTTCTTTTCAATTTCACTTTGAACAACTTCATTTTCCAAGTCAGCATTTTCTTCTTACAATTGTTCCATTCATCATTTAATGGTCTGTCATGATACAACTTTCAATCTTCTTTTTGAGATGATTATTTTCCTCAACCAGTTGATTGCATTTTTCTTTTATTTGGTGATCATGAGCCATGTTGGAGATTTGTTTGTTCAATTGATCATTATCAAATTTGAGATTCTCATTATGATCAACTCAATTTTTCAATTTTATTTTCAAATCAAAATTTTCAGATTCAACTTGATCATGATCTTCTTTCAATTTAGAAACATGATTCCATAGTCTTTGACTCCTTTTCCAATTTTTCATTCTCCATTTTCAATTTTTCATTTTCTTCATTGAATGCTTGAGCATTATCAATTATCATTTTATTCTTCTCCAATTTTTCTTTTAACTTCTTGTTTTGAGATTTTACTTCTTAAATTGATTGGACAAGTGCTCATAGCATTCTATCAATTCATCATAGAAATATCATCTTCTGAATCAGAATTAGATATTGATGCGTCAAATGGGTCTGAATTGGATTTACCTGACCTTTGAGAGTTTCTTGACTTCTCTGACAGATATGATCTTTCAGATTTGTCTGAACTAGGAGAACTTCTAGAGTTGCCAAGAGCCATGAAGCATTTGTCTTTGGCTTTATTTGCAATCTTGCTTGTCTTCTTAAAGGAGTCCTGCATTTTATCAACATGGTTAGCAAACTTAATAATCATTGGTCTATTTATGATACTCGAGAACTCAGACATATTTCTAAGTATGTTGTAGATGAATAAACCAACAACCAAAGTAATCATATCAGTTCAGAATCAATTATAAGCCCGATCAGAGCAATTAAGCACACATAAACAGATTTGCCAAATCACAATCGTTGAACAGAAAACCTGCTCTGATACCAATTGTTAGGATCGGTTATTCGGTAATGGCAAAGCTAGAAGGGGGGTTGAATAGATTTGCAGCGGAAA
Organism: Colocasia esculenta; assembly: GCA_014218235.1. NCBI lineage: Eukaryota > Viridiplantae > Streptophyta > Magnoliopsida > Alismatales > Araceae > Colocasia > Colocasia esculenta. The sequence continues at coordinate 6,144 of JACBKR010001533.1, read as the reverse complement.
CTTAAGCAATTTAAAACTACTTCGGATTAATAGATCTACTCAATTAAAACCCCTTTGATCTGATGTAATGTGTGTGAACAATAACAAGTAGTGTGTAAACGAAATCCCTATGCATGCATCTAGCGCAATACAATGCAAACCACAAATCAAACCACAATGCACAAGGGATTTTTTAGGTGGTTAGGAGATCACACCACGTGACTCCTACGTCCACCCCTCACACAGTGGGACACACTACTCAAGAACTGAGTACAACACACCACACGTCACACCGGCTCAACCACACACACACACCTAGAATCAAGTCCACAAAAGATCAGACCCTCTAGCCTTGATCTGACCAACACACCACACACACTATGATCTGCACCAACCCTTTGAGAGATCACAAATCACCCACACACATCCACAAACACCACGTACTGATCTCCAATAGTACACACACACATAGATATATGAAAGTAGAAACAGAGAAGAGTTCTGAGTTGAGGATCAAATCCAATATGTAAACTCTTCTGTGAGTTCGTCCAGAATACTTCAAGCTTCACGTCCTTGAAGACCACGTGATGATGGAGAAGCTTGACTGAAGACGAACCGGCTTCAACTCCGCTTGGAAGGTTGTTCCTCTTATTCTGGGCAGAGAGTTGAAGCAGAGCAGCATGAAGAGAGCCTTCTTCTTGACCTTGCTTAGGGTTTTGGTATGGTGGCTTCTTGCTACGAAATAGCCTCATATGATCCATATTATAGTGGTGTCCAAGCATAGAGAGTCGTGCTAAAAGGAAACACCAAAATATAGATCATATCCCGGTCATTAGATCTTCCAAAACTCCGTCTGTCGACAGCCGACTTGCTGCTGTCGACAGACTGACAGGTTTGCAAAAACCAGAAGACTGGGCTTTCTGGAAATAGATTTCTGTGTGGATCTGTCGACAGGTGAAAATCATCTGTCGACAGATGCACTATTCATCGTTGACAGATGCACTATTTCAGCAACTTTCTTGTTCTTTTGCACTTGGATTTTGGCTTTGTCTTGCATGGAATCTCACCTACATTAAAAGACATAATTAGTGAGATATATGAACATATAAAACATGGGTTCATTTGCATCCAATTGTCATTCTCATCATGTTTCACACATTCATAACACATCAAATTTGTCATGTTCATGAAATGTTCATTATCAAAAACAAAACATACCATTTGTGAACATTTCACATAACATCAATTAGTATTGGCTCATCATCAAAAACATTTAAGCACTTGTTGTAACCCAACATAACCTACATGAAATCTAAATGATTTGAATATCTATTCTAAGTGCAATGATTGAATGAATGTCATCTACTATGTGATCATATGATTGATACATGTTATGATCTGACTTGTCCTTAATGAAAAGTGATAAATGTTAAAAGTACTAGAACCATGAAATAGATTGAATTGCATACAGTCATGCATGTTGTGAATTGCTTTCTGTAAAATTTTAATCGGTGGATTGTGGATTGAGACATGCTCTACACATCACTTGGCACATATAGGCAGCCCTTTCTTGGGGATTTGGAAGCTCTCTATCGGTCATTCCGTATCGATAGACTAGCGACCTTTTCTCTAAGACCTCCATAAATCTCTGTACTTCATGGTTTCCCTCCTAAAGATCGATTGGTTGTACCAATGAAGTACCCGAAAGATAGAATGCACTTCTCTTCTTATCTTCTTCTCGGGAGAGTGATTTGATAACATTGAAACAAGCCATTAAATGTAAAGATTGAACCATAAGAATAAGTGTTATGCTGTCGAGATTAATCTGGATCATGTCCCCCTGCATTGTTCTCTATCATCATGACATGATCATTAGTTCATCATTGTCCATTACTTGGAAATCATGTGGCCATAAATGAATGAATGGAATTACCAAAAAACTATTGGAACTTTGGTTCACAACTATGCCTGTGCAAATAGGGCCATGTTTGGTCCTGGGAGGAGGAGCACCCGAAATACTTAATCGCGAGGGTATATAACCCAATGAGGTGTCCGGCAATCACCTAATGAATGCAAGATTGATGGGGTAATTCCAAATTGTTATTGAATGAATGATGATAATTGATTGATTGATTGACTATTAGGTGTTAAATGGCCATTCCATTGTACATGTCATTGTTGTTGAATCCTACATGTCATTGTCCATTGGAATTCTATGGAATTCAACTTGAGAAATCTATTGTTCTTGCTACATGATATTGAAATTCCCTACATGTAAAGTGATCAATCTATTATCTATCTCATTGATAATCGTTCCGTCCTACATGAGAATTGTTATACTCGTACATGTCATAGCTTGGATTTATCACTACCGTTATCGTCATGAGTATTGCATGATAGTAATTGCCATTGTTAACATGTTAATTACATAAAGTATGCCCGCACAATGAGATGTAAATCCTACTGGGCACTAGTGCGCTCACACCTTCTTTCTTAACATTTTAGGTGATGAATATGAAGAATTGGAGAATGATGAGATTGGGGACGAGTGATGAGCTGTTCAAGTGTACCCTACTTAGCACGTCAGCCATTGAAGTTAGAGTTCATAGAGTCTGTAATAGATAGGTTATTTCATTTGATGTCATATGTAATTGAGATACAATATTGGGCCCTATGTCTGGCTCTGATGATGTAAGGTGTTTAAACTAGTTGATCGGAAATGAAATAAAGGTTATTTGGATGGCAATATTATTGTCTTATATCTTGTGTTACAATTAGATGTTACTCTGATTTACTCGACTGTGATATGCACACTTGTATCGCTCACGCTCTCGACGTTTATTTTCCGCTGCTAAATGTCGGGGCGTGACAATTGTACATCAAGGAGATAGTTAGATTACATGGCATCCCTGTATCTATTGTGTCTGATCGTGACCCAAGTTCACTTCTCAGTTTTGGAGAGGTTTACACCATGTCTTGGGGAGCAAGTTAAACTTTAGTACAACTTTTCATCTCCAAATAGATGGTCAAACAGAAAGGACCAATCAAATCATTCAAGATATGCTTAGGGCCTATATCATAGACTTTGGTGGAAGTGCATGAACATCTACCATAGTAGAGTTTTGCTTATATAACAACTACCAAGCTAGCCTTCAAATGGCACCCGTCGAAGCACACTATGGAAGAAGTTGCAGATCACCAATATGTTAAAATGAAATTGGTTAAAACAATTTGGGACCATATATGGTTCGTGTAACCACAGAAAAGATAATGATCATTAAAGAAAGGATGGCCATAGCTCAAGCCAGACAGAAGACCTGTGCAGATACTAGAAGAAGAGATTTAGAGTTTTAAGTTGGAAACCACATATTTCTCAAGGTTTCTCTATTTGAGGAATCAGGAGATTTGGCATCAAGGGAAAGCTCACTCCCAAATTTATGACTTTTTGAGATATAAGAGAGTTGGAGAGGTAGCATATCGCCTTGCTTTACCACATCGGCTAGATGGGGTACACAATGTATCGTGTTCGATTGTCTACGATGAAAAGATATGTACATGATCCTTACCACATTATCCACCATAAAAATTTAGTGGTACAGAAGGACTTGAACCTTGTATAGAAGCCAAACACAGATACTTGATAGAGAGATACGTCAGTGAGGAATAAAACACTACTCCTATGGTCAAGATTTAATGGAGAAAATATTTTGGAGCATGAAGCACATGGGAACTAGAAGAGAAGCTATGCAAAAAAGGTTCCCAAAATTATTCTCCTCTCCTTACCTTTTATCTTTTTCAGATATTAATGGGGACCAAATTCTCTTAAGTGGGGGAGGATGTAGCAACTCATATATATATATATATATTATGTATATATAATACAATAAATAAAAAACTTATTATTATGGATAAATAATTCTTGTGAAAAAAATGTCTAATGCTTACCAGTTGAAGTGCCCGTCGAAGTGTCTAGTCGAAGTGCCAGTCAAAGTGTCTATTGCTTACCAGTCGAAGTGGTTCTTCATTGTCAGTCGAAGTTAGTCTCTTCCTTGTCAGTGATGTAAATTTCTTCTTCGTCAGTAGAATCAGATTTCTTCCTTGTTAGTCGAAGTTAGATTTCTTCTTTGTCAATCGAAGCTAGATTTCTTCTTACTGGTTGAAGTTAGATTTCTTCCTTCTCAGTCTAGCTAGATTTCTTCTTTGTCAGTCAAAGCTAGATTTTCTCCTTGTTAGACAAAGCTAGATTTCATCCTTGTCAGTCGAAGCTATATTATCTTTGTCTCTTTTTTGTTAGTCGAAGTCAGATTTCTCTTTGTCAATCCAAGTCAGTTTCTTCTTCATCAGTCGAAGTTGTTTCCAGTCGAAGTTTCTCTTCGTGTTAGTCAAAGTTTCTCCTTGCCAGTTGAAGTGTTACTTCGTATACAACAAACGTTGGGAATTTGAAGTGTTCAGTAATCGATGAGACACTTAAACACCATCAATTTGGGACTCGGTCTCCAGTCACAGTGAGTCAGGGCAATCGATTGGAGACAAGTTTCCAACATAGTAGGAAATTACTTAAATTAGAAATTGATTGGAGATTTGTTCATAATCCTACTTTGAGTACTTGGACACCTATTTGTTAGGAACTCGAGCTTCCCAATTCAAGCAGGACTACTTGGGGCCTTTGATTTAATTATGGCAACATTGGGAAATAGGAAATATTAGGTGGATTACGTGGATCATGAATGCTTTGGATCTGGATTTCCTTGGAAAACAACAAGAAAATCTAGAACTCTTGAGTCCAAATCACAATAAGGCTTTGATCCTTCCTTTCTTTTATTTGGGGCGGACTTAAGGAAATCATGATGTAGTAGGACTCTTGCTATGAAATAGGAGACGTCGAACTGGGAGTCTAGTAACCCTAGCCTTATATAAACCCCTTATATGGCATCTTGGCCAACTACCACACATCTTTTTTGTGGCTAGGCGTGAGAACAACCTCTAGGAGCAAGAAGGAAGAACCTGAAGCTTGGAGCCAAAAGAGTTCATCACTTCTCGTCCCTGCTTCGACTGTTAGAGACCAAGAATTTAGGAGACTATCAAAGGTAGGTGTTCTTGGGTACAAATAAATCAAATTCCTGTTAGCCTGCATCTTTTTCATGAACCCTGCGATCATAGCTTTGAACTATGTTCTTTATCGTAATCGATCGCTATCCTTCTTTTCCTTTTTCCTAGTGTTTTCGAGAGGATGAAAGGTTTTCAAAGTATCATGCATATTCATGTTTTCTCTCTTTTCATCTAGATAGAGCGTACGTCGACACCTAACCCATGTGTATCGACACTGCTTTGTATCTATCGGCACCTAAATATTTTGGGTTGACTCTTTCCTTACCAGTTACCATCATGTTTTGTGCACAATTTGTTTTAAAGGGTCTGTGTAGCCAACAATTTTACGGACGTGCATGTAAACCTTAAAAGCTAATTTGACCATGAATAAAGTTGTAGTATGAACATTATTCTAAACACTCTTATATCTTTTGACTGGTCTAGTATCATCTGATCATTGGATTCTCTCATGACGATCATATTACCATGTTAACTGTAATCATACACATCTAAATATGAACACGTATGAAAACTTTCTTTCTGTCTTGATTCACTATCTTGTTTTCCTGCAAGAACTATTCTGGCATTTTCCATGATTTTCGAACGTCACTTTCTATTCTTACCTATTCATCATAGTATCATATTTACATATAAAAACAAGTGACTAATGTGATAGTATTAAAGAAAGTTGTACTAATTGATCTCTAAAATCTCTTGATTGTTATCATATAAACTTGCTTCCTGAGTTGAAAGATGTTGCCTATTTACTATACTATTCCTTGAACCTCTTGTTACGGTCATGATTGACTGTGCCTACAAGAAAAAATGGGATTAGAAAACTGAATCTGAGATCAATATTTTCGATCACTATTCAGTCTCAAATCTGAGACCGAATAGTGACTAAAAGTATTCGGTCACTATATATATAGTTAGTAATCAAAATTTATTTGGTCACAATTCAGTCAAAAATTTGAGATCGAATCATGACTGAAATATTCGATCTTAAAGACAGTTGAATGGAGAATGAACTCATTTTGGTCACTAATTCCTTGTGTTTGCTGGTTATGAACATGAAAT